>JAINUV010000415.1:0-25246 GCA_020205505.1 Panax japonicus
ATACGTCGTATTGTGTGCTTCGTGTAGGATTTCCTCTCTCAGTTTGATTACAGCTGGCACCCATACTCACCCTCAAACCTCAATATACCGTCCTTATCTACTTTGAACCTTTCTTCCTTATCTTCTACTATTCTCTTCTTTATCTTCTCACATTCTTCATCTTTCTCTTGTGCTTCCTTTATTCTATCCTAATAACATCGGGTGAGCTCTCATCATGAGTAAGTTTCCTTACCGCCCCTTCCACCTCTATTTCCAACTTTTCCATTTCTCTTATTAATTCCTCTTGAGTTGTCAATTTGAATAACTTTCTCCCTTCCTTTTCTACTCAAAGCGTCAGGCTACAACGTTGCTTTTCCCGGAGTGATAAAGAATTTCACAGTCTAATCCTTGATTAGTTCCAACCACCTTCTTTGTCGCATGTTCAACTCCTTCTTGTGAAGATATATTTCAGACTCTTGTGATCCGTATATATCTCACATTTTTTTCCATATAAATAGTGCCTCCAAATCTCAATGCAAAGACTAAAGCTGCTAACTCCAAGTCATGGGTAGGGTATCATTTTTTGAAATCTTTCAACTGTCGTGAGACATATGCAATGACCTTGCCATGTTGCATTAGCACACAACCAAGTCCTCTATGTGATGCATCACTATACACAACAAATCCTCCTGTATCATCTGGTAATGATAATACAGGCACCTCACTCAACCTCCTCTTCAATTCTTGGAAACTCTCCTCGCATTTGTCCGTCCATACGAACTTCTCTGTCTTCCTCGTTAGATTGGTCAGCGGGGTTGCTATCTTAGAAAAATCTTGGATAAATCTTCGATAGTACCCGGCTAAACCTAAAAAACTCCTAACTTCTGTTAGCGTCTTCGGTTGTTCCCAGTTACTTACCGTTTCCACCTTTGCAGGATCCACGAAAATTCCATTTTGATCTATCACGTGTCCTAGAAATTGAACACTTTCCATCCAAAATTCACATTTTGAAAATTTAGCGTACATCTTTTCCCTTCTCAATGCTTCCAATACCATCTTCAGGTGTTCGGCGTGATCTTCTTTCGTCTTTGAATAAATGTCATCGATAAATACTACTACGAACTTATCTAAGTATGGCTTGAAAACCCGGTTCATCAAGTCCATGAATGCTGCCGGAGCATTGGTTAACCCAAATGACATCACTAGAAATTTGAAATGTCTGTAGCGAGTTCGAAATGTCATCTTTTGTATGTCTTCTTCTCGTACTTTCAACTGATGATAACCCGTTCGTAAATCTATCTTGGAAAAACACTTCGCTCCCTTCAGTTGATCGAAAAGGTCGTTTATCCTTGGCAATGGATATCTATTCTTAATTGTCACTCGGTTCAACTCCCGATAATCGATACAGAGCCTCATCGATCCATCCTTTTTCTTTACAAACAACACTGGTGCTCCCCAAGGAGACACACTTGGCCAAATGTAACCCTTATCTAGTAACTCTTGCAATTGAATCATCAATTCCTTCATTTCTACTGGCGCCATACGATATGGGGCTTTCGAAATTGGTTCGGTTCCCGGTGCTAAGTCTATTATGAATTCAATTTCTCTATCTGGCAGAAGACCAGGCAATTCGTCTGGAACACGTCTTGGAAATCTCTTACCACTGATATATCTTTCATTTCTATTCCCTTTTGTTGAGTGTCCACTATATAGGCTAAATAACCTACACATCCTTTCCGTAACTATTTCTTAGCCTGCATCATCGTAAGGCAACACGATTGCTTGAGCGACGAGCTATCGTAAAACACTACCTTAGACTGATTTGAGGTCTGAAGGTTCACACTCTTCTTTTGACAATCGATTATCGCAGCATGGACAGATAACCAATCCATTCCAAATATCACATCAAACTCTCCCAGTTTAATCGGAATTAAGTTTACGTTTAGTTCGTGACCTCTAATGTTTGCACAACAGTTTTGGTAAACAAACTCTTTGGGATTTACTTCCTTATTCACAATCTCTACGTTCAATGAGTTTTCTAAATGTTCAGGAGGTATGTTTAGTCGATTAGCAAATTCTTCAGACACAAATGAATAGGTAGCACCCGAATCAAATAATACATAGGCATTTATATTATTGATTGGGAGAATACCTGACACCACGTCCCTTGCAGTCACTACGTCTTGGACAGTCATGTTAAAGGTTCGGGCAGTCGGTCGGTTGGATTGCGTTGGTCCGCCGATCATCAGCTTGATGCCCCCTCCCTGTTGGTCGCTTCCTCCGTTGCTCCCCTTCTTTGGGCAATCCTTGATTTGATGCTCAGTTGAGCCACACGCAAAACATCCCTTGATCTTTTTCGGCTTTGGGCAGTTGGGCGAAATGTGCCCTTCTTGGCCGCAATTGTAACAGACGCTGCGCCCCTTCCAGCATTCCCCTTGATGGTTTTTCCCACATTTTGAGCAAGCTTCACTTCTTTTCTTAAACCCTCCTTAATAACTTTCTGACTGGTTGATATTTCGGTGGTTGGTGTTGTTGTTGTTGCTGTTGTTGTTATTGCAGTTATCCCATTTCCTCTTTCCTAGATAACTTCCACCGCTGCTACTCCCTCCACGAGTTTCTCCCCCAGCATTCTTGTTCTTCTTCTCCTTGTTATATTGGCTCAATGCCTCGCTACCTCCCTCAGAAATTATCGCCTTCTCCAATAATGTGGCGAACGAGTCAATTTGAAGGACCGACACCTTGTTGAACAACCAAGATTTTAGTCCAAGTTCGAAGCGTCGAGATTTTCTTTCTTCAGTGTCTACTTGACGTGTTGCGAATCGTGCGAGTTCATTGAACTTGGCCGCATACTGTGCCAGTGTCATCTCCCCTTGTTTTAGTTCTAGAAACTTTACCTCCATCCTATTCTTCATGCTCTTCAGGAAGTAATTCTCGAAGAACAAAGTCTTAAACCTTTCCCAGGTTATAGTCCCTTCTCCCGCCCTCTGTTGATTTACTTCCCACCAGTAGTTTGCTTCACCCTTCATCATATATGTAGCGAACACGGTTTTCTGGTCTTCACCCACACGAGCAATGGCGAAGGCTTTCTCCATTTCCTTGATCCACATTTGCGCTACAATAGGATCGGTAGTACCTATGAATTCCGGAGGTCCTACACTCTTAAAGTCCTTGAAGTTTACGACTGGAGCTACTTGGGGAATGGGTGTTACTGGTCATTTCTTCCCCTAAGAGCCTCCCCTAACAAATCTACAAGCCTCTGAATGGGATCTACTTGTCCTCTCTCATCATTAACCGACTCTTCCGGTGCAGTTAATCTACGTCTAGGCGGCATTTTTATGCATCATAAAACTTCTATTTTTATTATCTAATTATATTACTTAAACAATTTTCCATAAAAGGAATAAGATTTCAGAATACATTTCAGAACAAGATCAATTATATTCATATGCCAAATTGTTACATTACATGATTATCTCCAGCATACTTCTATAAATGACACAACTTATCCCCTAATATCACAAAAGATGCGGACAACCATACTACCGCTCTAATATAACTCAAAAGTTTGGGGCTTACAACTATCTCACATTCTACATAAAAGACTGAAATTACAACAACAGATAATACACTACATAACGAACTACAACTAATAACTTTTAACGCCTAGACTTAATCTATCATTCTGCGCTCCACAGCGCTCTAGTACTCCCTCTGAGTAATGTGCACCACCAAATCTCGGCTTATGGTGTGCCGAGTCTGTCCCTGCTCTGTCGGGTAGTGAGTTACCCCATCAATCAACCTCTCAATGGCCGTGCACACTACATAGCCCATCCTGTTCATCTTCCTCCTTTTGCACCTCACTTCATCTTCTAGATCGTTAGCCCTATCATTGGCCCCTTCCCACTTCTCTTCGAAATGGATCCTATCCATTACCTCCATCTCTAACTGAGTACGGATAGCTTCATTCTCTATCTTCTCGCTCAACTCCATCTGCTCCATCTCTTCCAACTTCCCTACCAGTTCTACATTCCTAGCCACCGCCCTGTGAAACAAAGCCCCCATCAGGATTCCTGCCTCCTTACGGTGAGCAATCTCTACCTCCATCTCCCGCATCACTAACTTTCTCTGGTGGTCTTCGTCCCTCAGCTTTTGGAATTCGGACTCCCTGTCCCTAACCTCAGCCTCTAACTCCTCAACTCTGCATCCTAACTCTAAAATCTGCTCCTAATACTTCCCCAACATCCTATCCTCAAAAGTAGCCTCGTCGGAGTCCCCCATGGGCTCGTCCACCATACGCTCCTCCTCTGGATCAGATTCCTCGGGTATTGGCTCCATCTCCTCTTCCTCATCATCATCATCGATAGGGACTACAGTTGATATAGGCTCCGCTATCAATGGTGCCTCATATACCACGTGTATGTCACGCGGCTCCTCTTCTACTACTCGCCTAGGTCCTCTCATGTCAGTCATCCTACAATTACCAACACAAGACAAAACAAACAACAACTCCATTAGAATGTTAAATAACATAAGTTAATTGTATAGAATGAAGTTATATTCTGTAACACGCTAAGTCCATCTCTATGAAAACTCTATATGATTTTCATCCCTTTCTATCTTTTAAGTTCTCTTAAGTTATAATCTAAGGGCTCTCGCTCCTAAGGTTTATAACTATGGCTTTGATACCAACCTGTGACACCCCGAAAATTCGGACACCCATATCTCGAATTCGGTGAATCACGTGCAAGTACGAATATCTTACTAAAATCAACAACGGAAATACTTGAATAATTTACATTGATATAATATAAATATTTGAGTCCCAAGGTATCGTAACCATTACTACGACAATTCAGTGATTAACTTAAACATAACTTAATCATTCTTGAATACATCATAACAAGAATAACAATAATAATAATACTTCTAGTCTTAAGGACTAAGTTATTCTATCGCCTTGCCCTTGCCCTTGTCCTGTCCTGAAGTACCGCCTTGCTCTACCTTAACTGTAATGTTTTAGGAAGCAAGAATGAGCAACGAGTTTGCCCAGCAAGTAATATAGCCAGAAGAACAAGCAGTTATAGCATTTAAACCTTTCAAGGGTATAATAATAATTGGTAGTTCAAGGATATCAAGAAATATCAAGAGTATTCAATAGGTGTCGCTATAGACTGAAGGATATCAACAAAATTTCAGGATTTATTCATTTCGAGGTTCAACATGAATAAGCACTGAGCAGTCACCAAAGACTAAGAACTCTTACTAGAATTAACAGTATTACACTGTAATCCAATATAAACGAGTACAACAGGTGATCAGCCTAAAGTACCCTACGTTATGCATAACATTTAATCATACTCATGTGCGCACGTCGGTTACCCGACAATATATAATTTCCCCTTCAATGAGGGTTGTTCATCTCAGTAGATTTATAATAGTCCGCACCAAGTCAATCGGTTTGGATAGCTTTTTAACACATAATAATAGTCTAGTCGAATCAATGGCTTAGACAATTTTTATAATGCATTTAAGAACGATAAGTCCAATGCTTGCAACAACGTCAAGGTATACAAATGATTTTCGAATAGAAATGGATATTTGCTTGATAAAAATATGATTGATATGACAACAATTCAAATGAATACAGTGTGAGAATTAAGGAACTTGCAACACAATAATAATAGTGTTCGGATACTTGCTCAATGTAAATTTGAGTGAGGTTAGAGAACTTGCCTTTAGCGTTGATTACTACAATAGCGAAAATCACCTCAATGGACTATGTTTGTCCTATTTTTGTAAGTATAGGTATTCATTAGCCAAACACACTTGATATACCGATATAAACAACATGTACACATAACACATTTTTTTTCTATCTATGTATACTACTGCACCCATCAAAACTCATAGCTCTACACTAACATGCTCATACTTTTGACCACTACTAGTTTATTCATAATCTTTCTTCTTCGTAGTTCCAAGAGGTTCATTGCTTTAAGTAGACCATAATATCTATTAATCCCACCGACCCTTTTCTACGCATGTTTGCAGGCATTAGATTTATTTTCCTGAAGTTAGTAAAATTCTCTACTTAAAACTCATTCGTGTAATAATAGTTTATAGCAGTATAGGAATATTTATTAATCCATCCTTATATCAAGTTATGATGCTGTCTCCGAGTCCCAAGACTTCTCGCCATGTCCGAAGCCGAAGACGTCTGGCCATGTCCGAAGCCGAAGACGTCTGGCCATGTCCGAAGCCGAAGACATCTGGCCATGTCCGAAGCCTATGACGTCTGGCCATGTCCGAAGATATTACGACTTGTCCGAAGACAACACTCTTTGTCCGAAGACATCTCCGAAGTCAGCTCTTTCAGAGACTTCGGTCTACACTATTTCGACAAGGTCTAAGTTTGTCGAGTTAATTTCATTAAGACTTTACTATATGTATACAACCTAAGGAAATTTCTTAATACATGGTCTAACACGACCAAACCCATCAGCTAGTTCCTAAGTACGGTGCAGCTGCACCCCATGGAGTTTAGAAGTAGTGAACATGCTCTGTTTTGCAGAGTAGCCACAATCTGATTCCAGGCAATTATTAACGTATTCATGCACGAAAGTAAACTTTCTAAACACCCTATATCATGCTAATTCATCATACTTGACTTATTAATTTAGTAAAACCGAGAATTAAACAAGACTTAAATTAAGAATGAAGTAGAAATTATACCTTCTCAAGCTTTAGCCTTGATATCTCACACACTGATTTGGTAATGCTTAGCAACTAAGAATTCTTTACTCAGATTTCTCCAACACTCTTATCGCTATAATAGACTGCCATGGTGGCTTGTATTTAAAGAGAAAAACATGGACTAGACACCTGCTTTATCCAATGTTGGGATTCATGGTGCAATAGAAATGAACAATGGTTACTTAAGGAGTTGTTTAACCACTCCATACCAGCCACTTAGCTAGCCCTACATTCCTAGGATTAGCAGCTTGAAAGTTTGCGTAAAGAGAGTTTAGGCTACTGTTCCTTGTACTTGGTGACCCTTAATTTGGGACAAGAGAATAAATCTCAGACATAGACAAGGGGCTAGTCGGTCGGGCCCATTGCCCCACGCCACATTTTATTTAACCAACACCTTGTACCATCAGTTAACTATTATGTTGGGTTCCGAATTGGATTTTAAATAACCCAAGTTTATTTGGGCTAACTCAAAAGTTCATCAATTAATTTATTGGGCTAGACTCCCAATTTATGATTTGGATTATAAACATGTAATACTTAATTATTATGGCAGCAAATTAATTAGTTTAATTTACCCAATAACACTAAATTATACACCACCTTAATAATTATTAATAAGTTGGGTTATTTCACATAATTTAAGTTACTCACTTAAATAATAATAAAAAGGATTTAGTCCATCCAGACAAGCTTTCAAACCAATTCAATGATTTAATATTACTCTGGTATAATTAAATAAGTTCATTATATACTACCTCTCTTATTGTCATCTTTTACTTAGTAATGCATTCCTTTTTAATTATTCCTCACTAATTTCATCATTGTGTCACACAAGACATTTCATAAACCTATCATAATTCTCCACATCTTATCAATTATTAAATGTTCAATTAATTCAATTAAGTTACTCACCTTATGCCATGCAAGCATTTATAAAATAAATAATCACAGGCTCTATTTATATAAATATTAATATTAAATCATAAAATTTACGGTTATTACATTTCCACTGGCGTCGTACGATATGGGGCTTTTGAAATCAGTGCCGTTCCTGGTGCTAAGTCTATTATGAATTCAATTTCTCTGTCTGGCGGAAGACCAGGCAGATCGTCTGGAAACACGTCTTGAAAATCTTTGACTATCGATATATTCTTCATTTATACTCCCTTTTTCTGAGTATCTACTATATAGGCCAAATAACCTACACATCCTTTCTTTAACAATTTCTTGGCCTGCATCATCATAAGCCAACACGATTTCTTGAGCGATGAGCTACCATAAAACACTACCTTAGACTGATTTGAAGCCTGAAGGTTCACACTCTTCTCTTGACAATTGATTATCGCAGCGTGGCTGGATAACCAATCCATTCTTAATATTACATCAAACTCTCCCAGTCTTATCGGAATTAAGTCTACCTTTAGTTCGTGCCCTCTAATGTTCGCACAATAGTTTCGGTAAATAAACTCTATGGGGATTATTTCCTTATTTGCAACCTCTATGTTCAACAAATTTTATAAGCGTTCATGGGTTATGTTTAGTTGCCTAGCAAATTCTTTAGACAAAAAGGAATAGGTAGCGTCCGAATCAAATAATACATATGCATTTATATTATTGATTGGGAGAATACCTAACACTACATCCCTTGCAGCCACTGCGTCCTGGACAGTCATGTTAAAGGTTCGGGCAGTCGGTCGGTTGGATTGCGTTGGTCCGCCGATCATCAGCTTGCTGCCCCCTCCCTGTTGGCCGTTTCCTCCGCTGCTCCCCTTCTTTGGGCAATCCTTGATTTGATGCTCAGTTGATCCACATGCGAAACATCCCTTGATCTTTTTCAGTTTTGGGCAATTAGGTGAGATGTGCCCTTCCTGGCCGCAGTTGTAGCAGACGCTGCGTCCCTTCCAGCACTCCCCTTGATGATTCCTCCCACATTTCGAACAAGCTTCAGTTCTTTTCTTAAACCCTCCTTGATAACCCTCTAACTGATTGATGGTTCGATTGTTGGTATTGTTGTTGTTATTGTTGTTGTTGTTGTTACGGTTATCCCATTTCTTCTTTCCCAGATGGCTTCCACCACTACTACTCCCTCCACGAGTTTCTGCCACTACATTCTTATTTTTCTTCTCCTTGTTGTATTGGCTCAATGCCTCGGTACCTCCCTCAGCAATTATCGCCTTCTCTAATAATGTGACGAATGAGTCAATTTGAAGGACCGACACCTTGTTGAACAACCAAGGTTTTAGTCCTAGTTCGAAGCGTCGAGCTTTCCTCTCTTTGGTGTCGACTTGATGTGTTACAAATCGTGCGAGTTCATTGAATTTGGCCGCTTACTACGCCACTGTCATCTCTCCTTGTTTCAGTTCTAGAAATTTTACCTCCATCCTATTCTTCATGCTCTTCTGGAAGTAATTCTCAAAGAAAAATGTCTTAAACCTTTCACAGGGTAAAATTCCTTCTCCCGCCCTCTGTTGATTTGCTTACCACCAGTAGTTTGCTTCACCCCTCAACATATATGTAGCGAACACAGTTTTCTGGTCTTCACCCACACGAGCAATGGCAAAGGCTTTCTCCATTTCTTTGATCCACGTTTGTGCTACGATAGGATCGGTAGTACCCACGAATTCCGGAGGTCATACGCTCTTAAAGTTCTTGAAGTTTGCGACCAGAGCAACTGGGGGATTGGGTGGTACTGGTTCGTTTCTTCCCCTAAGAGCTTCTCCTAACAAGTCAACAAGCCTCTGTATCAGGTCCACTAGTCCTCTCTCATCATTAACCGATTCTTCTGGTGCAGTTACTCTACGTCTGGGCGGCATGTTTCTGCATCATAAAATTTTTCAATTTTATCATTTAGTTATATTACTTGGACATTTCCTAATTAAAAAAAAAATTTATAACACGTTTTGGAATTAAGATTATTTATATTCATATGCCAACTCATTACATCATATGGTTATCTCTATCATACTTCTATAAATGACAACACTTATCCCCTAATATCACAAAAGACGGGGACGATACTAGCTTACTACCCCTCTAACATTTTTTTCAAAAGTTAGGGTTACCATCATTTTACTTCTTACACAAAGACTAAGCTTACAACAACATATTAACAACATATAAATAAACTATTATACTACTGAGATTTTCCCTCTAGACTCAATCTAGCATCCCACGCTCCACTGCGCTCTGATACTCCTTCTGTGTGATGCGCGCCACCATATCCCGACTTATGGTATTTCGGGTCTGTCCTTGCTCAGTTGGGTAGTGATTTACCCCATCGATCAACCTCTCCATAGCCGTGCATAGAGCATAGCCCATCTTGTTCATCTTCCTCCTCTTGCACCGCACCTCATCCTCTAGATCATCTACCCTATCATTGGATGTGACGCCCCCAAATCCGGGTTACCTGACCCCCGAGTTTGGTGCTCACGATCCACAATATAATAACGTCTAACTACCCATTCATTGATTATAATAAATTAACATATCATTAGTTATTAAGTTAACAACATCATCCAAGGTCAACTAACCTTAACATTATAAACTTTACCCTTTCGATAAACAAAAAGGGTTTACAAAGCAACATATTAAATATAATTAATATAAAACTACTCCAGCACTATGCCTTTACCTTTATTCCTCTTAGCCCCGCTGGCCTCATCGTTCCTAGCTGAAATATTTTATTTAGCAAGGGTGAGCAACAAGTTTGCCCCGCAAGTTAAAATATACAATAAATGATATATGAATCAGAAATAGGAGAGTCTAGATTGAATAGAACTTCAACAATTGTCAAACAATTTCGTGTTAACGAATAACACTTCAATCTGAATAATAACTTTCTAATATTCCATACTAATTAACTTATTCGATATGAAAGAGTACAATTCTTTCAAAGATTCAATAATATTCAATTGAATTAACAATACTGCAATAATACTCAATAAGGTGGGATATACCCAGATTTCATGCTGAGTGATCACAGAGGATCATGAACTACTAGAGGATTTATTTAGTTATTAAAACTAAATTACCACAAGAATATAAATTAGTTATCAAAACCAAACTATACTCTTCTGCAAGTACCTGGAGTGGCCAACTCCTTTGTACCCTATATTATGCATAATACTCAATAATAGTGCACATGTCGATTTACGATGATAAAATTTGTTCATCTCAGTTTTACTTCACGAGTCCGTACCACAACAATATGGTTTGGATTACTTTCAAAGAAATACTAGGATTTCAATAATTAATAACAATGTTAATCTAGCCGAAATCAATGGCATAGATCTTTCAATAACATTTCAGTTCATAATGAATAGAACCTTTCATGCTTTACCAAATACTAGTCTCGTCTAAACAATTAGCTGAGACATAATTTATTATTAGTTCAAATAATAGAACATGATTCGATTGCACTACGTGCGAATTACAATAACCATTATAGATGTGAATAACTATCAATAATTATTCACTACCATGCTTGAAAAACAGTAACTCAAGTTGAGTTAGGAAACTTGTCTTTCGCGTTGATTACTGCTACACAATATAATTAACTACGCTCGTAAGACCTATAATCAATAATGTCGGTCTCACAATTAGTACAATATTTCACAACACCCATTACTGTAATTTACAGTTAAACCTTCTCCTAAACACATTAACACATAATCACAACAGTGTTTATAACCTATATAAACACTTAACAAGTCTAACGATTTTGATCTGGTTGGACTTCGGTCCGTCCTCGGTGTTCTGGTCACCCTATCTGACGATTAACACAGTTATCTGTCTATTACACTTGGTCTCTAAGCTTCAATATTAATTCAGATAAGTTAATTATCAATAATAATATTTTTCGGAAGCTTTTAATAATTATCAAGCAATTATTATAATTTATAATAATTTTTCAAATATCAGAATCATTTTTAAATGATTTAATTCTCAATTAATCATATCATTATTAATATTTAATAATATCAAAATATTAATAACATACTTTGCAAAATATTAAAGTTATTATTAATAACTTAAAATATTTTTAAATCATCAATATCCTACTTAAATGATTTTTAAAATAATTAAAATCATTTTTAAATCATCACCATTAATATATAAATATTAATGAAATTATTATCTAAATATTAAAAGTCAATATAACATAAAAATATTTTTAAATCATTTTCTCATTTTTAAATTATTTTTAAATCAGTAAAACCATTTTTAATTCATTTATTTAATATAATAATTAAATAAATCAAATATCATTAATATTAATTTATTAATGAAAATTCTCCAAAAATATTGAAAATTATATTTTATAATTTAAAATATTTTTTAATACTTTATTCTCAATTAAAATGATTTTTAAATCATTTAAATCATTTTCATCATATTTATTTAATTTAATAATCAAATAAATATTATATCATTAGTATTAAATTATTAATAAAAATTCTCCAAAAATATTAAAAGTTACATTTTATAACTCAAAATATTTTTAAATACATTTTTCTTATTTAAAATAATTTTTCATAATATTAAATCATTTTTCTCTAATTTATTTATTAATTTAATTAAATAAATTAAATACCTTTAATATTATAAATAATTATAAATATTAAAGAAAAACATTCCAATTGGTCAAAAATTATTTTTTATAATTTAAAATAATTTTTAAAACTATTTTTTGTAATTTTCAAAATTTATTTTCATTTTTTAAATAATTACCGGAATTTTCAGAAAATAAATAATCAAAACCGTCGCAAAAACCCTTTAGCGACACAAAGCGTCGCTGTTGGTGTTCTTGAGCTCAAGAACACTAACAGCCGACAGATTAAGGGTCCATGTTTGACCGCTTGCCATTTTTGATCGAAATAGTTTCTGGGAAATCTTTAAGCACGATCTTGTAGAGTTTATGTAACACTACAAGAATCAATAATAATATCAGTAATATCACACAACACTATCAAGATCCAAGCCCCTAAAGTCACTGACAACGTGACCTGGAAATTTTCTGGGTTTAAACAGTGCCGAGTGATCACTTTCAAGCTTAATTTAAGCTATGTTCTGGCCATGATTTATGTAATATATAAACTCCAGATTGTAGCCAAAATGTAGTACTACAACTAGAAATCATAATAACACTAAAACATCAAAACATTAACTAGATATAATCGGTCAAACTTGAACACGGATGTTGGCTCAAAATTTTCTGGGTTTGTGTTCTTGACAGATTCGGTCAACGGGTTTTGACCGTGTATATCGTTTGATCTATAATAGATCTGGGTCTGATTCTTTTTGCAACTTAAAGACCATATGTCAGGCTACATTCTACAAGCTTTAAACATCAAAAACACGTAACACACTAGGAGTTATAAGATCTGACATTTGACTGAAAATCACAGATTTCCAGATTTCCCGATTTTGAAAAACACTAAATTCGTGCACTTTGATGTTATGGGTTCATGATTTATCAACCCAGATCATCAACTGACACCTTATAACACAACTTTGAACAATCAAATTCATCAATTAACAAGAAATCGAAGGATTTCAAAATTAGGGTTTTATACCTCTTTTGCTTTGATTTTTTATCTTGGATCTCCAATCTGTTTATGGATGATCTTGGGGCTGATTCTAGGACTGATCCACTACTGATTTTCGTGGGTTCTAGTATGAGAAAGAGTTGGTGAGAGTAAATTCAAAAATTAGCAAAGTTTATGAACTTTCTCTCTCTTGAATACTTATATATTGCTTGCAAAGTTGCTAGATCTGCTGAATTTCGGCTGACATTCATGAATTTGCTGAGATTTGGAGCCTTAAAGTCAAAAGAGTTGGTGACCAACTAAAGGCATTGGAAAAATTTGCAAGCTAGCACTAAAATATCCAAAAAGGGCATTATGGACATTTCCAATTCCTTCTAGAATTTGAACTTGATGAAACCCTTAGGATTTAGGGTTTGGACAATCTAGGGTTTAGGTTTTGAACCCTTTAGGTTATAGAATTCTAATTCCCACAATTTCAAATTTAGGGTTTAATTAGAAAAATAATTTTCCAAAATAAAAAAAATTAGGATTTCTAAAATAGAAATTCAATTTACAAAATATAATTAGTGATTTCTAATCATATTTATGTTTAATGAATACTTTAGGCATGTTAATAAAAATTAGGGTTGCCTAATTAGGGTTTAGAAAATCCCACATTTTAAATTAGGGTTTCCGGCGTACAATTAGGGTTTTCTACGGTACGTTAGGGTTTCTAATCTGAAGATTAGGGTTTCTAATCTCATATTAGGTTTTAATAATATTAAAACCTATTCAATCAATTATTGATCATTAAGCTCATATAAACACGCAATAATTAGTACAATTATTTTAATTGTATTTTCTATCGAATCCCTATCCGAAAATTAAGGTTAGGGTTTCTAAAGTTGTTAAGCACAACTCTACTCTATTTTTCTTAGTCAAAACACATATTGACTGATTTTCGAGACTCGTCTCACTAATTCCCAGTACAATGTTAACAGTCAATGTCAATATTAAATAAAAAAAAATTTATTCGTAAAATTTTAATTATTCGAAATCCCGGGTTATCACATTCACCCCTCCTTAGAAGGATTCCGTCCTCGGAATCACCGCTTTCTTATTCCTTACAATCTTTTAAAGTTGTATCATCAATTCATTTTATCCACATAATATTAATTTATGCCTTATATTCTCACCCGTGAGTTGAGTCTATATAAGAAAATAATTCACCGCAATATCTAACTAAGATTACTCGCGTAATTTAAATTTTTGAACGAAATTGTTACCTGTGGCCACTTCCTGAACAGCTACCGCATCTTGAGCCGTCATATTGAATGTACGAGTTGTCGGCCTTCCTGGCTGAGCTGGTCCTTTGATCGTTAGTGTTCCACTGCTGTTTCCTTTATTGTTGCTTCCTCTTTCTACATTCTTCTTTGGACAGTTACGAATTTGATGTTCTAGCGATCCGCATAGAAAACAACCTGATATCCTTTTTGGACTTGGACAATTTGGAGAAATATGTCCCTCTTGTCCACAGTTAAAACACACTCCTTTTCCCTTCAAGCATTCTCCAGGATGCTTTCTACCGCACTTGGCACATGGTTCACCTTTCTTTCTATTATCTCCTGACTTGTCTCCAGATTCATTATTGTTCCTCCACTTACGCTTATTAGAATTACTTCCTCCACTGCTACCTCCTTCATTCATTTTCTTCTTCTTTTCTTGATGATACTTTAACACAACTTCACTTCTTCCTTCGGCGATGATTGCTTTTTCCAATAGAACCGCAAATGTCTTAATCTGCAACACAACTACCTTGCTATATATCGTGGGCTTCAGTCCATTTTCGAATCTTCGTGCCTTTCGCACCTCAGTGTCCACCTGATGTGGAGCAAATCTCTCGAGTTCGTTAAATTTGGCGGCGTATTCTGCAAACGACATATTCTCCTGCTTTAACTCCAAAAAGTGTACTTCCATTCTTGCTTGCATACTTTCTGAGAAATAATTTTCGAAAAATAATTCCTTAAACCTTGTCCAGGTTACTACTGTTGTACCCGCTCTCGCCTGATTTGTCTGCCACCAATAATTTGCTTCTCCCTTCATCAAATATGTTGCAAACGCAGTCTTTTGTTCTTCCGCCACACGCGCAATCGCAAACGCTTTCTCCATTTCCTTTACCCATGTTTGGGCTTCAATCGGATCTGTGGTCCCTTTGAATTCAGGCGGTCCTACCACTTTAAAATCTTTAAAGTTTGCCAATCTTTCATTTGGTTGATTTCTCATTCTTCCTCTTGCAGCTGGAGCTCTATTCTCCATAGCTTCGGCTATCATATTTGCAAAATTTTGCATTGGGTCAGCTTGACCCCCTTCATTATTTACCGACTGCTCTTCCCTTTGATTTCGATTCTGTCGTCTAGGCGGCATGATCTGATTTAAAATAAAAAAAAATCTTATATTAATTCTCTTTCTTTACAAATTCTGAATACATTTAGCATTCAACACATATCCCTAATGTAACCACGTATTTATTCAAATAGCACATAGCACAATTAGCTCCTAACATATAGCACTATCCCTTTTTTAAATAATATTAGGATTAACAACACAACTTTAAACAAAAGTTGTAATTCTCCATTCACACATAACTATTCCCCAATTCATCAAACTTAACCTAGGGGTTCAGGAACTTGCCACAATTATATGAGTGTATGAACTTATCCTAGTCAGACTTTTGGCGTCCATTCGCTGAGGGGTTCAAAACAGTTCACATAATTATGAGTCATGAACTTACCATAAGTATGAATTTTAAGAACTTACAAAATAATCTTCATCTTATTTTCATATAGAAAAGAAAGATTTCATTCATACAAACATATTATTGCATTTATATTCATGCAAATATTACATAGTACTTTTCAGTGCACTGCACATACAACTACAAACGGGTACTATCCCTTTGTGACCAAAAGTCGGGATTCATTACTACAAATTTACACAAAAGTTAAAACATACAAAAGTTATATCCTATTCTTACCAAAACGACTATTATACTCCAAAAGATTATACCCCTCACACTTAATCCTTCTTCTTTTTAGGACAATTCTTAACCTTATGATTCGTTCCACCACATGCAAAACATCCTCCTTTCTTTGGTTTAGGACAGTTTGGTGACAGATGTCCTATCTGGCCGCAATTGTAACACACCTTCTTACCCCACATACACTCCCCCAAATGGCTCTTTCCACACTTGCCACATGCTTGCTTCTTCTTCGAGCTTGACTTTTCTGAATGTGAATTCTCTGTGTTGTTGTCGCTGTCGTAGTTCTTTTTCCTTTTATTAGCCTTCTTTTTCTCGCTTATATCTTTAGATGATACATTATACTTAACCATCATTCTATCGACTTGTGCCTTCAGATTATTTCGTTCTTCTGTCATCTCGCGTAATGCTCTTTCTGTCATCCATAATTCCTCCAGAAGAAATACTTTAGTCCTTGCGTCTTGAACTTCTGCAGATTCTTGACCTTCCTTGATTGCTACTTTGTCTTTTTCCCCATCATTGATCTTTATTTTTGGTTCCACCTTGGTTTCTTTGGAATGTACCTCTTCCTCTTCATCCAGCTCCATCTCGGGGTACTCGTCATGATCACTTGTTAGATTTACCGCAGGTTCGTCTCTTAAAACTTCCTCAACTGAATCACTCTGAATTGACACCTCAGCTAATAGCATTGGTGCAATAGCCACTGGCATCTCCATACTCATCTTATCTTCTCCCGACATCCTACAATCAGTTTAAATAACTTGATTAGTACTTTACCGGTACAAACTTCTCTCACTATGTATCTACATTTATCACTATCATTGCACTTCAGCAATATCTCACTTACTACTCTAAATGAGTATTCTCTATCACGCTCATGGTTATAATCCTAGGGTTTTTCCCCACCCCACTTAAGGTTTATAACCTACAGCTCTGATACCAACTTGTGACGCCCCCAAATCCGGGTTACCTGACCCCCGAGTTTGGTGATCACGATCCACAATATAATAACGTCTAACTACCCATTCATTGATTATAATAAATTTATATATCATTAGTTATTAAGTTAACAACATCATCCCAGGTCAACTAACCTTAACATTACAAACTTTACCCTTTCGATAAACAAAAAGGGTTTACAAAGCAACATATTAAATATAATTAATATAAAACTACTCCAGCACTATGCCTTTGCCTTTATTCCTCTTAGCCCCGCTGGCCTCATCGTTCCTAGCTGAAATATTTTATTTAGCAAGGGTGAGCAACAAGTTTGCCCCGCAAGTTAAAATATACAATAAATGATATATGAATCAGAAATAGAAGAGTCTAGATTGAATAGAACTTCAACAATTGTCAAACGATTTCGTGTTAACGAATAATACTTCAATCTGAATAATAACTTTCTAATATTCAATACTAATTAACTTATTCGATATGAAAGAGTACAATTCTTTCAAAGATTCAATAATATTCAATTGAATTAACAATACTGCAATAATACTCAATAAGGTGGGATATACCCAGATTTCATGCTGAGTGATCACAGAGGATCATGAACTACTAGAGGATTTATTTAGTTATTAAAACTAAATTACCACAAGAATATAAATTAGTTATCAAAACTAAACTATACTCTTCTGCAAGTACCTGGAGTGGCCAACTCCTTTGTACCCTATATTATGCATAATACTCAATAATAGTGCACATGTCGATTTACGACAATAAAATTTGTTCATCTCAGTTTTACTTCACGAGTACGTACCACAACAATATGGTTTGGATTACTTTAAAAGAAATACTAAGATTTCAATAATTAATAACAATGCTAATCTAGCCGAAATCAATGGCATAGATCTTTCAATAACATTTCAGTTCATAATGAATAGAACCTTTCATGCTTTACCAAATACTAGTCTCGTCTAAACAATTAGCTGAGACATAATTTATTATTAGTTCAAATAATAGAACATGATTCGATTGCACTACGTGCAAATTACAATAATCATTATAGATGTGAATAACTATCAATAATTATTCACTACCATGCTTGAAAAACAGTAACTCAAGTTGAGTTAGGAAACTTGCCTTTCGCGTTGATTACTGCTACACAATATAATTAACTGCGCTCGTAAGACCTATAATCAATAATGTCGGTCTCACAATTAGTACAATATTTCACAACACCCATTACTGTAATTTACAATTAAACCTTCTCCTAAATACATTAACACATAATCACAACAGTGTTTATAACCTATATAAACACTTAACAAGTCTAACGATTTTGATCTAGTTGGACTTCGGTCCGTCCTCGGTGTTCTGGTCACCCTATCTGACGATTAACACAGTTATCTGTCTATTACACTTGGTCTCTAAGCTTCAATATTAATTCAGATAAGTTAATTATCAATAATAATATTTTTCGGAAGCTTTTAATAATTATCAAGCAATTATTATAATTTATAATAATTTTTCAAATATCAGAATCATTTTTAAATGATTTAATTCTCAATTAATCATATCATTATTAATATTTAATAATATCAAAATATTAATAACATACTTTGCAAAATATTAAAGTTATTATTAATAACTTAAAATATTTTTAAATCATCAATATCCTACTTAAATGATTTTTAAAATAATTAAAATCATTTTTAAATCATCACCATTAATATATAAATATTAATGAAATTATTATCTAAATATTAAAAGTCAATATAACATAAAAATATTTTTAAATCATTTTCTCATTTTTAAATGATTTTTAAATCAGTAAAACCATTTTTAATTCATTTATTTAATATAATAAATAAATAAATCAAATATCATTAATATTAATTTATTAATGAAAATTCTCCAAAAATATTGAAAATTATATTTTATAATTTAAAATATTTTTTATTATTTTATTCTCAATTAAAATGATTTTTAAATCATTTAAATCATTTTCATCTTATTTATTTAATTTAATAATCAAATAAATATTATATCATTAATATTAAATTATTAATGAAAATTCTCCAAAAATATTAAAAGTTACATTTTATAACTCAAAATATTTTTAAATACATTTTTCTTATTTAAAATAATTTTTCATAATATTAAATCATTTTTCTCTAATTTATTTATTAATTTAATTAAATAAATTAAATACCTTTAATATTATAAATAATTATAAATATTAAAGAAAAACATTCCAATTGGTCAAAAATTATTTTTTATAATTTAAAATAATTTTTAAAAATATTTTTGGTAATTTTCAGAATTTATTTTCATTTTTTAAATAATTACCGGAATTTTCAGAAAATAAATAATCAAAACCGTCGCAAAAACCCTTTAGCGACACAAAGCGTCGCTGTTGGTGTTCTTGAGCTCAAGAACACTAACAGCCGACAGATTAAGGGTCCATGTTTGACCGCTTGCCATTTTTGATCGAAATAGTTTCTGGGAAATCTTTAAGCACGATCTTGTAGAGTTTATGTAACACTACAAGAATCAATAATAATATCAGTAATATCACACAACACTATCAAGATCCAAGCCCCTAAAGTCACTGACAACGTGACCTGGAAATTTTCTGGGTTTAAACAGTGCCGAGTGATCACTTTTAAGCTTAATTTAAGCTATGTTCTGGCCATGATTTATGTAATATATAAACTCCAGATTGTAGCCAAAATGTAGTACTACAACTAGAAAGCATAATAACACTAAAACATCAAAACATTAACTAGATATAATCGGTCAAACTTGAACACGGATGTTGGCTCAAAATTTTCTGGGTTTGTGTTCTTGACAGATTCGGTCAACGGGTTTTGACCGTGTATATCGTTTGATCTATAATAGATCTGGGTCTGATTCTTTTTGCAACTTAAAGACCATATGTCAGGCTACATTCTACAAGCTTTAAACATCAAAAACACGTAACACACTAGGAGTTATAAGATCTGACATTTGACTGAAAATCACAGATTTCCAGATTTCCCGATTTTGAAAAACACTAAATTCGTGCACTTTGATGTTATGGGTTCATGATTTATCAACCCAGATCATCAATTGACACCTTATAACACAACTTTGAACAATCAAATTCATCAATTAACAAGAAATCGAAGGATTTCAAAATTAGGGTTTTATACCTCTTTTGCTTTGATTTTTGATCTTGGATCTCCAATCTGTTTATGGATGATCTTGGGGCTGGTTCTAGGACTGATCCACTACTGATTTTTGTGGGTTCTAGTATGAGAAAGAGTTGGTGAGAGTAAATGCAAAAATTAGCAAAGTTTATGAACTTTCTCTCTCTTGAATACTTATATATTGCTTGCAAAGTTGCTAGATCTGCTGAATTTCGGCTGACATTCATGAATTTGCTGAGATTTGGAGCCTTAAAGTCAAAAGAGTTGGTGACCAACTAAAGGCATTGGACAAATTTGCAAGCTAGCACTAAAATATCCAAAAAGGGCATTATGGACATTTCCAATTCCTTCTAGAATTTGAACTTGATGAAACCCTTAGGGTTTAGGGTTTGGACAATCTAGGGTTTAGGTTTTGAACCCTTTAGGTTATAGAATTCTAATTCCCACAATTTCAAATTTAGGTTTTAATTAGAAAAATAATTTTCCAAAATAAAAAAATTAGGATTTCTAAAATAGAAATTCAATTTACAAAATATAATTAGTGATTTCTAATCATATTTATGTTTAATGAATACTTTAGGCATGTTAATAAAAATTAGGGTTGCCTAATTAGGGTTTAGAAAATCCCACATTTTAAATTAGGGTTTCCGGCGTACAATTAGGGTTTTCTACGGTATGTTAGGGTTTCTAATCTAAAGATTAGGGTTTCTAATCTCATATTAGGTTTTAATAATATTAAAACCTATTCGATCAATTATTGATCATTAAGCTCATATAAACACGCAATAATTAGTACAATTATTTTAATTGTATTTTCTATCGAATCCCTATCCGAAAATTAAGGTTAGGGTTTCTAAAGTTGTTAAGCACAACTCTACTCTATTTTTCTTAGTCAAAACACATATTGACTGATTTTCGAGACTCGTCTCACTAATTCCCAGTACAATGTTAACAGTCAATGTCAATATTAAATAAAAAAAAAATTTATTCGTAAAATTTTAATTATTCGAAATCTCAGGTTATCACAACCAAGGACTAAGAACTCTTACTAGAATTAACAGTATTACACTGTAATCCAATATAAACGAGTAAAACAGGTGATCAGCCTAAAGTACCCTACGTTATGCATAACATTTAATCATACTCATGTGCGCATGTCGGTTACCCGGCAATATATAATTTCCCCTTCAATGAGGGTTGTTCATCTCAGTAGATTTACGATAGTCTGCACCAAGTCAATCGGTTTGGATAGCTTTTTAACACATAATAATAGTCTAGTCGAATCAAAGGCTTAGACAATTTTTATAATGCATTTAAGAACGATAAGTCCAATGCTTGCAACAACGTCAAGGTATACAAATGATTTTTGAATAGAAACAGATATTTGCTTGATAAAAATATGATTGATATGATAACAATTCAAATGAATACAGTGTGAGAATTAAGGAACTTGCAACACAATAATAATAGTGTTCGGATACTTGCTCAATGTAAATTTGAGTGAGGTTAGAGAACTTGCCTTTAGCGTTGATTACTACTATAGCAAAAATCACCTCAATGGACTATGTTTGTCCTATTTATGTAAGTATAGGTATTCATTAGCCAAACACACTTGATATACATATATAAACAACATGTACACATAACACATTTTTTTTTCTATCTATGTATACTACTGCACCCATCTAAACTCATAGCTATACACTAATATGCTCATACTTTTGACCACTGCTAGTTTATTCATAATCTTTCTTCTTCGTAGTTCCAAGAGGTTCATTGCTTTAAGTAGACCATAACATCTATTAATCCCACCGACCTTTTCTACGCATGTTTGCAGGCATTAGATTTATTTTCTCGAAGTTAGTAAAATTCTCTACTTAAAACTCATTCGTGTAATAATAGTTTATAGTAGTATAGGAATATTTATTAATCCATCCTTATATAAAGTTATGATGCTGTCTCCGAGTCCCAGGACATCTCGTCATGTCCGAAGCCGAAGACGTCTGGCCATGTCCGAAGCCGAAGACGTCTGGCCATGTCCGAAGCCGAAGACATCTAGCCATGTCCAAAGCCTAAGACGTCTGGCCATGTCCGAAGATATTACGACTTGTCTGAAGACAACACGCTTTGTCTGAAGACATCTCCGAAGTCAGCTCTTTCAGAGACTTCGGTCTACACTATTTCGACAAGATCTAAGTTTGTCGAGTTAATTTCATTAAGACTTTACTATATGCATACAACCTAAGGAAATTTCTTAATACATGGTCTAACACGACCGAACCCATCAGCGGGTTCCTAAGTACGATGCAGCTGCACCCCATGGAGTTCAGAAGTAGTGAACATGCTCTGTTTTGCAGAGTAGCCACAACTTGATTCCAGGCAATTATTAACGTATTCATGCACGAAAGTAAACTTTCTAAACACCCTATATCATGCTAATTCATCATACTTAACTTATTAATTTAGGAAAACCGAGAATCAAACAAGACTTAAATTAAGAATGAAATAGAAATTATACCTTCTCGAGCTTTAACCTTGATATCTCACACACTGATTTGGTAATGCTTAGCAACTAAGAATTCTTTACTCAGATTTCTCCAACACTCTTATCGCTATAACAGACTGCCATGGTGGCTTGTATTTAAAGAGAAAAGAATGGACTAGACATTTGCTTTACCCAATGTTGGGATTCATGGTGCAATAGATATAAACAATGGTTACTTAAGGAATTGTTTAACCACTCCATACCAGCCACTTAGCTAGCCCTGCATGCCTAGGATTAGCAGCTTGAAAGTTTTCGTAAATAGAGTTTAGGCTACTGTTCCTTGTACTTGGTGACCCTTAATTTGGGACAAGAGAATAGATCTCAAACATAGACAAGGGGCTAGTCAGTCGGGCCCATTGCCCCACGCCACATTTTATTTAACCAACACCTTGTACCATCAGTTAACTATTATGCTGGGTTCCGAATTGGATTTTAAATAACCCAAGTTTATTTGGGCTAACTCAAAAGTTCATCAATTAATTTATTGGGCTAGACTCCCAATTTATGATTTGGATTATAAACATGTAATACTTAATTATTATGGCAGCAAATTAATTAATTTAATTTACCCAATAACACTAAATTATACACCACCTTAATAATTATTAATAAGTTGGGCTATTTCACATAATTTAAGTTACTCACTTAAATAATAATAAAAAGGATTTAGTCCATCCAGACAAGCTTTCAAACCAATTCAATGATTTAATATTACTCTGGTATAATTAAATAAGTTAATTATATACTACCTCTCTTATTGTCATCTTTTACTTAGTAATGCATTTCTTCTTAATTATTCCTCACTAATTTCATCATTGTGTCACACGAGACATTTCATAAACCTATCATAATTCTCCACATCTTATCAATTATTAAAAATTCAATTTATTCAATTAAGTTATTCACCTTATGTCATTCAAGCATTTATAAAATAAATAATCACAGGCTTTATTTATATAAATATTAATATTAAATCATAAAATTTACGGTTATTACATCCTCTCCCCCTTATAAAAAATCCGTCCTCGGAATTGATACAAGGTTACATAAAAAGATGGGGATAATCTCTCCTCATCCAATCTTCTAATTCCCATGTGGCCTCCTCGACATCGTGGTTTCGCCAAACAACCTTTACAGAAGGTATAACTTTGTTTCTTAACATTTGTTCTTTCTTATCTATTATCTGAACAGGAATTTCTTAATATGTCAGATTCTTCTCTACTTGAATGGTCTCATAGGAAATCACGTGTCTATAATCAGACTTGTACAGACGTAGTATGGAAATGTGAAACACGTTGCGGATGTGTTCCAGTTCGGGTGGCAAGGCAATTTTGGATGCCACTTCGCCCACTCACTCCAATATCTCGAATGGCCCTATGAACCTCGGACTCAATTTTCCTTTCTTTCTGAATATGATCTTTCCCTTCCAAGGAGATACCTTCAAAAACACAAAACTACCGACTTCAAAGTCTCGGTTCTGGCAATGCAAATCGGCATACTTCTTTTGGCGATCTTGAGCTGCTACCAATCTGCCCCTTATTGTTGTTACCACGTCGACCATTTGCTGGACTAATTCTGGTCCCAAAAGTGTCGTTCTCCGACTTCATCCCAACATAATGGTGTTCTACACTTTCTCCCGTAAAGAGCTTCATATGGCGGCATACCGATACTCGCATGATAGCTATTATTGTAAGCGAATTCTACCAATGGTAAATGATCGTCCCAATTTCCCTTGAAGTCCATCACGCAAGCTCTCAGCATGTCCTCCAACATTTGTATGGTTCGTTCACTTTGCCTGTCAGTTTGAGGGTGATAAGAAGTACTTAATCTCAGTTGAGTTCCCATTCGTTCCTGCAAACTTTTCCAGAATTTGGACGTGAAACGCGGATCTCGATCGGAGACAATCGACACCGACACTCCATGTCGCGATACGATTTCCTTTACATACAAATTTGCTAACTGGTTCAAATTGAATCGAATCTTGATGGGTAGAAAATGAGCTGTCTTTGTTAGTCGGTCCACAATAACCCAAATGACATCATAACCCTTCTGTGTATCCAGAAGTCCAACCACGAAGTCCATCGTAATGTGCTCTCATTTCCATTCTGGTATTTCCAGCGGTTGAAGTAGTCCACTTGGCCTCTGGTGTTCTACTTTGACTCTTTGACAAGTAAGACATCTGCTAACACACTCTGCAACTTCTCTTTTCAAATTAGGCCACCAAAAATGGTGTCGAAGATCCCGGTACATTTTGTGCCTCCTGATACAA
>JAINUV010000414.1:0-65905 GCA_020205505.1 Panax japonicus
AATGTTTTTCAGACATGTTCTGCACTTGTTCAGTTTCAGCTTTAGGTTCATGGTGATTCGTAGAGTGACTCTCTGGATCTTCTTTAGGCTCTGCCACTCTTTTGAATGCTATCATTTTGTCCTTCTCGGCTCTCAGCTTAGCTTCCATTTTCAGTAGCATTCTCATCTTTTTTGAGTGAAGTTTTATTCTGTTTAAGTCCTTTTACAAAGCTGCTTCACTTCCACCTATGTAGTCTCACTGTCACTGAGACTTGATCTGTTAATCTTTTCGTAGAACTCGTAGAGTCAACAATAACATTCAAAAACTCAATGATTCTGTAACATAACAATCATCAACATCTTTTGATCTTTGAAGCTTTGTTGATTTATACTCTTTCCCTATCTTTCCGTTGGAAATTAGCCGTTAAAAGCTTTTTGAATTACCTCGCAGATCTCGAGTTTTGGTGTAGACTGTAGATGTGACATGACATGGCTTTCTGACACTGCAGTCTACTGTTTCACCTAACCCGTCAGAGATGTCACTTTGATGTCTCGGGCAGGGAGTTAACTTTATTTCCCTCTTTTGATTTCTTGATCAGAGGTTGTCCTTTTGCATCGATGCTCTCAACGAGCTCTATTCGAATATCAAACTTTAGATTGAACCGTTGTCAATGCTTCAGTCTTTATTGTTCGAACACTACGATTCTGATGCATGTCTTCTTGGACCTGATCGTGGTGTCTCTTTGATTGTTGATCATTGACATGTAGAGTTAACATTACGATCTTTGAAGAGTTTTCATTTTATCTTCAGTATAGAACACCTCTTCCTTCAATTGTGCAGTGCTTCAACATTTCTTTTTGCTTTGACTGCTCTCAGATACTGATGGCTTGACTCCTTGCTCTGGCCCCTTCTGAATAGCAAGACACTTCAGATTTGTGGCGTGTTCAACTCACTTCTCTCCTTGTGATCTCCCGTTCACTTATCATCAATGGACTGACCCAATGCTTAAATCATTTTAGCCTTATTCTTTAGAAGCTGACCAGTATCTTTATGTACACTCCATCAGTTCTTTCTTTGTTTGGAAAACACTATGATCCTGGTTTCTTCCAAGATCGTTGTCTTCTGTTAACTTGACAGCTACTGCATTTGCTGACTTTCCTTAGTCAGTTATTGAAGTCTTCTTCTGATCAATCTTATGGAAGACTTCATCTTGAATGGTTCCCAACTTAATCTGAATTGTTGATTGGGGTTGGTGCTTGGATCTTCTATTAGCTTGCATGCCTTCGTTGAGTGCTCCCTGGTTTCCTTCAGGTTGGATGTAACTTTATAGCTCAGTCCAGAGGCTTCATACTTTGGATATTCTGGGAGTGCTCATTTATTGAGAATCATGTTTGCTCTACGATTCTGCCTTGGCGTTGTGAGCATAATTGTTGGGGTCTTAGTTCTATACTCTACGATTCAGCTTTGGCTGTGTTAGACACTATAAATCTAAGATCAGATCTTGACACTCTACAATTTTTAACTTTGTGTTTGTTGTCTTCATCTGATCTTGCTCGACTACGATCTCTACCTCTGATATGATCAGTAGACTCTACGACTCTAAGTGTAGTCTACGATTCTTAACTTGGCTTTGGCAGATGCTCGGTCGGCTCATAGGAAGGTTGTCTCTACGATTCTGAACATGACTTCCTCAGCAGACTACGGTTCCGAAAAAGCTCTACTAGACACACTACGATCCTTCCTCTTCTCTCCTGGCAGTCTACGAACTCCGAGATCTACTATCTTGCAGACTACGATTCTGCCTCGATAGCTCTCGAGTTTTCCTCGACTTTCCTAGTAGACTATAATTTCTGGTGCAGTGCTCGACGATCAGACAAGCCTATCTATTACATCATAAGATCAACCTAACATGTTTGATCTTTCTATATTTATAGTCCTTGTACATCATTTCTCTTTAAGGACTTTACAAAGTTGTTTTGCTTATGTAGGATCAACCAAACACATTTGATCAATTCGTTCTAAGTCCTTATACATATGTTTCTATTATCTATCAAAGTACTTTACAGCATTTCTTAATGCAAGCAAACTTGAATATTCATTCATATATATCATAATCAAATCATATGTAAATAGGAATATCATTCATATGCTTATTCCTGACAATATTGTATCAAAAATGAATTGGACCGAAAAGGAATCAATTTTTGTCATAAATAGTACCCCAGGTGAATAGTAATTAAGTGAATAGTATCCCGTGAATAGTAACTTTGGGAATAGTAACCCCGTGAATAGTACTCCGGCATGAATAAATTAAAACTTATCAAGAATGCTCAGAATAATATTTTCATGAAAAGATATTGGATAAAGCGCAAATATCAAGGATATTCTACTAATTTCATGGAGTATAGAAGCCAAAACTTTAACAAAATGAGTATAGAATTCAAAATCTGAAACAAAATAATATTACTTACATACTACAGAGTATGGAAGAAAATATTATTTTATATGAATACTGAACAAAAATAATATCCCTTACCTTAAAAAGAAGAGCATTCCAACTGGTATAGTGGGGATATTCTTGAAGAAAACTGTCACTATTTTCTACGCACAAAGCTTTCTAAAACTCAAAAGAAATACGCTCAATATTATAGAAGAAGAATTCTCTGATTCTGGTGTGATTTTCAATTCTAACTAAGCATCCTATTTATAGGATAATGGAAAGAATACTATTTGAATTTTAGAAATCACGAACGCACAGTTAAATATTCACAGGTGCCGATCGTATGAAAATTTTAATTTTCTGATTTACTACACAAACACTATGCAAACACTATGCATAATAAAATATAATATATTCTATTTTTTCATTAAAAAACAAAACTTATAATTATATATATATATATATATATATATATATATATAATATATAATATATATATATATATATACAAAAATAGTAACCCACCCGTGACTCCTCCTGGCAAAATTCAATTTCAACACCCATGGGCCCCACCCATGTCATCATCACATGTGAGCTCCACCTCTTATAATGAATAACTTTCTACCGATTATTTTGAAAAATAGGTAAATGGGGGTCCATATAATAAGCAATAATTCTTAAAAATCCCCCTAATATTTTTAACAACATTTATTCATATTATTATAACTCGTAATATTAACAACCAGATCGTTCCCAGGAAAGAGGGGCTTTTCGATAAGGACTTCTTCCTATTGGCGCGCAATTAGGTGACCAAACTCCTTTCCTCGACAGAACTTTTTAGACATCGTCAATAATGCAAATAATAATATGAATAAATATATCGTCTCAATTATTGATTTAATAATATATAAAATATTGATAATAATTGAATCAAATAATGTGAGATACTATACAGCAATTACTGTAGCAATAATTGAACAAAACTGAGTAACTTCTCACGTAAGCATTAATAATCAATATCGTGTGCTACTATGTAACCACGCGTATTACTATACTATTAACACCAGGTATTTCAACAGTTAACTATAAAACTTTGGCCGTTATTTTTATAAAAAGTTATTTTTTTGTTTTCTCATTCAGACAATAATTTTGTTGTGGGGTCCACCAATGATTGTGCCGTCGTACGAATATTCCCCGACCAATCGAATATAATATAACAACTTATGTACTTTGCAAAATTTATAAATATTACCCACAACTATAACATTATATCAAATTCACTCCTTAATATTCAAGAATGATATTTATAAAAAATTCATATTTATTCGTAAAAGTTGGGGTCTTACAACCTCCCCTTCTTATGAAATTTTGCTCTCGAAATTAGGGTACATACCTGGTATGTCGAAGAGGTGAGGATACCTTGATTTCATTTCAGATTCTAACTCCCAGGACATTTCCTCAACATCGTGGTTTCTTCACAAAACTTTGACTTGAGGTATAACCTTGGAGCGTAGAATATGTTCCTTCTTATCCAAGATTTTAACAGGAACCTCTTCATACGTTAAATCTTTCGCTATTTCGTCCGGTTCCAACTCTATAAAGTGGTTCGGGTCTTCCACATATTTACGTAACATGGATATGTGAAAAACGTTATAAACACGAGACATACTTGGCGGTAACGCGAGTCTATAGGCCACAGTTCCTACTCGGTTAAGGATTTCAAATGGATCAATGAATCGAGGGTTGAGCTTTGCTCTCTTTTCAAATCTCGTAACTCCTTTTCATGGTGCCACACGCAACAACACATGCTCTCCAACATTGAATTCCACATCATTTCGATGAAGATCAACATAACTCTTTTGTCGATCTTATAAGGTCTTTATACATTGCCGGATCATTTGAATCTTCTCCGTAGTCATATGTACTAATTCGGATCCCAACAATGATGCATCACCCACCTCATTATAGCATATTGGAGAACGACACTTGCATCCATACAACGCCTCGAATGGAGCCATGTCAATACTTGCTTGATAACTATTGTTGTAAGAGAATTTTACTAATGGCAAGAACTTATCCCAACTTCCTTTGAAGTCAAGGACACAGAGTCTTAATAGATCCTCAAGAGTTTGAATAGATCCGTCCGTTTGAGGATGATAAGCCGAACTAAATCGTAAATCCGTGCCCATGACTTTTTGCAAACTAACCCAAAACTGTGATGTAATACCCCAACTTTTATGAATAAAGATGAATTTTCTATAAATATCATTTTTGAATATTAAGGAGTGAATTTGATATAATGTTATAGTTGTGGATAGTATTTATAAATTTTGCAAATTACGCAAGTTGTTATATTATATTCGATTGGTCAGAAAATATTCATTTTAACAGGGAATATTCGTATGATGACACAATCATTGGTGGACCCCATAACGAAATTATTATCGGATTGAGAAAGCGACAAAAATATCTTTTTTATGAAAATAACGACGAAAATACTCGGTGTTAAAAGTACAATAATACGCGTGGTTGCATAGTAGCACACGATATTGATTATTGATGTTTACGTGAGAAGTCACTCAGTTTTGTTCAATTATTACTACAGTAATTGCTGCATCATATCTCTCATATTATTGATTCAATTATTGTCACAGTATCATCTGCATAATATTTTATATTATTAAATCAATAATTGAGACGACAAAGTTATTAATATTATTATTTGCAATATTGACGATGTCTACAAAGTTCTGTCAATGAGAATTTTGGTCACCTAATTGCGCGCCTATAAGGAGAAATCCTTATTAGAAAGCCCCCACTTTTCTGGGAATGACCTGGCTGTTAAATATTGTGAATTATAATAATGATGATAAATGTTGTTAAAAATATTAGAGGGATTTTTATGAAGTATTTGATGTTAATTTTACTTATTTTATGGACCCTCATTTACCCATTTTTCAAAATAATAATTAGAAAATTATTTAATATAATAAAGGTTGGGCCATATGTGGGGGCCACATGTGGAAGAAAAATTGAAATGGGGTGGAGGGAGAAGTTTACGTATCAGGGAGGGTATTTTATATTTATTTAAAGTTTTTGTTTTATTAAAATATTTTATTGCACAGTAATGAATAGTAAAATCAAAATTTTAAAAGTTTCAGACGAATTCGTTTGCCCGTGAATTCGTTGAATATTTACTGTGCAGTCAATGATTTTCTAAATTCAAATAGTATCCTTTCCATTCTCCTATAAATAGGATGCTTAGTTATAATTGAAAATCACACCAGAATTAGAGAATTCTTCTTCTACAATATTGAGCGTATTTCTTTCAAGTTTTAGAAAGCTTGGAGTTTAGAAAATTGTGAAAGTTTTCTTCAAGAATATCTCCGCTACACCAATTGGAATACTCTTCTTTTCAAGGTAAGGGATGTTATTTTTGTTCAATATTCATATGAAATAATATTTTCTTCCATACTCTGTAGTACGTAAGTAATATTATTTCGTTTCAGATTTCGAATTCTACACTCATTTTATTAAAGTTTTGGATTCTATACTCCATGAAATTAGTAGAATATCCTTGATATTTGCGCTTCATCCAGTATCTTTTTATAGAAATATTATTCTAAGCATTCTTGATAAGTTCTAACTTTTTCATGCCCGAGTACTATTCACGGGTTACTATTCCCAAAGTACTATTCACGAGATACTATTCACTCAGTTACTATTCACCCAGGGTACTATTCATGATAAAAATTGATTTCTTTTCGGTCCAAATCGTTTTTGATACAATATTATTCTTGAATTTTACTCCATAAAGCAGTATCATATTGACAATTTGAACATTATTAAATTTTGGATAAATTAAATATTAAAGTCTTTAAAATTTATCATTTGCTTTCTTTTAATTGAATTCTTATATCATTGTCATCATCATCATGCTTATATTGTTATGAAAGTCATCTTTGGCCCGTAGTGCATAGATGAACTTGGTATGATTATGACCAAGGATTATTCGGTATAATCATGACCGTAATGTTATAAATGATGTGGTAAAAGTCCTCATTGGCCCGTAGTGCATTGATAGACAGTTGTTGGCATGATCATGACCATCGGTGAAAACACGAATATCCTTGGCCTGTAGTGCATGAATAATTTGTGGTCGTGATACTACTGAATATTCTTAGCCATAGTGCAGGGGTGATTCGATGATGTGGATTATTTATTAAGCTGAGTCTCAGCGATAAAACTGATGATACATTCTTTTAGTTCATAGAAGATAGTAGATATCATGCTTTACTTGACTCTTCTAATGGATTGCTTATTTCACTGCAGTTAAACTTGATGTCTATTGTATTTTATCAATTTAACATTGTTGAAGGCTAATGTGACTCCCCCAAAAATAGTTATACATCACCCAGCTTGAGTCGCTGGATACATGGTACAAAATACAAATAAAACTTAATTATACAAACGTCGTGTAAAAATACGACAAAACATAAACTGAGAATTTTAATAAGAATATTGTCATCTAGACAATATCCACACTCAAAGGAGTCCTCATTACATTTATTGTTATACTATTTAACAGAATAGTGAGGACTACTAATGCTATCATCTGAACCATCACTCTGTTTCCCGACTCGTCCCAGCTATATTCTCATTTCCCGAAGAGAACAGTGAAAGAAAGGGTGAGCTCAACTAGCCCAATAAGAAAATATTATGACTAAGATAATGCAGAATAAATTATCATTAGCCTTCAACAATGTTAAACTAATAAAATACAAAAGACATCAAGTTTAACTGCAGCGGAACAAGCAATTAATTAAAAGAGTCAAGTAGAGAATAAAATCTACTATCATCTATGATTTAAAAAGTTTTTCATCAACTTAATCGCTGAGACTCAGCTTAATAAATAAACCACATCATCGAATCATCCCTGCACTACGGGTCAAAGATATTCATTAAATCATCAATGGTCATGACTATACCGAATAATCCCTGGTCATAATCATACCAAAACTCTCCATCAATGCACTACAGGCCAGTGAGGATTTTTATCACATCATTCGTCACATTACGGTCATGATTATACCGAATAATCCTTGGTCATAATCACACCAAGTCCATCTATGCACATAAGCCAAAGATGACTTTTATCGCAATATAAACATGAGAATAATGACAATGATATAAGCATTAATAAAACGAAAATAAGGATAAATATTAAAGACTTTAAATTTATCCAAATATTATCAATCACTTAATAAACTCATAATCTAATATTATTAATATTATAACAATATTTTAAACACTTATTAAACTTATAAACAATTTATTTCAATTATTTATACTTTACCAAATAATGCATTTAATCATTCAAAAATGTCATACTCATAAGATTTCATCACCAATGATCAAATTCCTTATCAAAAATCTACATATACCTATTTACTAATTTTTTCAACTTCACATAACATATTTAACTCATATGTTCGTAACTAAACCATTTTCATGAAAAATTACCAAATCAACTTGTTATTTTTCTATCCTTAGCCCAAACATATATACATATATTTCATACACAACAAGTATTTTTTTATAATTTTTCTATTCCTTTAAGTATTTTTCAAAAATCAATTTCTAATTAATTCCTTAAGAAATTAGCTACCTCAAGTTTAACTTTAGAAATTTCCAAATCTTGGCAGGATCTTACACATGTTAACGTGAGCTTCCAGTTTAAATTTCATGGTCATCGGAGTTATAGAACTCTGATTATAGCGTTTTTCGTCGAAAAAACCTAAATATTGAAATAGTCATAACTTGCTCATTTTAAGTCGCAATGAGCTCATTTTTGGACAGGAGGTACTTTATACCATATATTTTCATGTCCCAAAAGGCCAGAATTTTTCTCGCAAACTAAATAGCCGAAAATACCCTTTTAAATTTCTGGACAGTAGCCTTTTTGGTACTTTGCAGTTTTGACTTCTTTGCTAAAATCAGTCCACACAAAAATTTACAACACCTATTCCAGTTATTCCACTTGGATAAGTTAGAAAACTCATAGATCTAACTCTAGAACTTGACCACACTCAGAAATTCGAAATATAATAGGAGATATGGTCAATTGAATTTCATATTCCATTTTCACCAAAATCTGATTTTCAACCCTTTGTGATTTCTAAAAAACTTTCATGTTTTCACATAAAAACCAACATAACTCATCATGACAATGACATAATAATTCAATAAACTAAGTTCAAGAATAAATTTTAAAGATTTATAAGTTAATTTATCCTGAACTCAATAATGTCCAAGTTGTCAACATGATACTGCTTTGTGGAGAAAAATTCAAGAATGCTCAGAAAAATATTTCCACGAAAAGATATTGGATGAAGCGCAAATATCCAGGCTATTCCACTAATTTCAAGGAATATAAAAGCCAAAGCTTTAACCAACTGTGTATAATAGAATATATGAAACTGCAAATGAATTTTTCGCCCGCCATACGGTAATCCATGTAGCCAGATCATTTCCATAATTTAATAAGAAATGAATACAAAGGATTATTCACCATGCATGTGGTAATCCACACAGACAGGTTATTCCAACAGAATAATAAAGAATAGAATAACAGAAGGATTCACCATGCTTGCGATATACTACACAGACAGGTTATTCCCAACAGAATAATAAAGAATGGAACCAGGTCATGCGTAAACACACACACATGATATTCCGACATAATAATAAAGAACGGAACCAGGTCAGGCGAAATTCGCACTGACAAGATATTCCAACAGAATAATAAAGAATGGAATAACAACAAAAATCACCATGCGTGCGATAGACCGCACAGACAGGTTATTCTAACAGAATAATAATTAATGAAACCAGGTCAGGCGTAATGCACACCGATATGATATTCCAACAGAATGATAAAGAATGAAATAACAGAAGAATTTTACCATGTATGCGGTACTTCGCATAGACAGGTTATTCCAACATAATAATAAAGACTGGAATAACAGAAGCTCTCTTCATGAATACGAAAGAAATAATACCCCTTACGAGTATTGAAAGAAAATAATTCTCTTCATGAATACGAAAGAATAATACCCCTTACCTTAGAAAGAAGAGTATTCTGACTGGTAGGGCGAGGATATACTCGAAGAAAACTTCCATTACGCTCAAAGCTTTCTTAAATCTCTAAAGAAATACGCTCAAGATTATAGAAGAGAATTCTCTGAATTTCTGGTGTGATTTTAATTCTAACTAAGCATCCTATTTATAGAAAAATAGAAAGGATACTATGAAATAAAATATAATAATATATATATATATATATATATATATATATTTCTATATTTTATTTAAAATCTAATAAAACAAATAACTTTATAAAAGTATTATGTTTTATATAAAAAGCTTTTCTGTTTTATTACATTAATAATACTAATAAAACAAAATTTATAATATATATATATATATATATAAACTTATATGACTTCATAAAAAGACACCTCAATATATTTAACAACATTTATCATTATTATTATAATTCACATTATTAATCGACCAGGTCGTTCCCAGGAAAGAGGGGGCTTTCCAATAAGGATTTCTCCCTATTAGCATACAATTAGGTGACCAAATCTCTCATTGGCAGAACTTCTAGACATCGTTAATATTGCAAATAATAATATTAATAACTTTGTTATCTCAATTATTAATTGAATAATATACAAAATATTGACAATAATTGAATCAAATAACGTGAGATACTATGCAATAATTACCGTAGCAATAATTGAACAAAACTGAGTGACTTCTTACGTAAGCGTCAATAATCAATACCGTGTGTTACTATACAACCACGCGTATTACTGTACTTTTACTACGGGGTAGTTCAACAGTATTAATGGTAAAACTTCCGCCGTTATTATCATAAAAATATTTTTGACATTTTCTCAATCCGACAATAATTCCGTTGTGGTGTCCACCAATGATTGTACCGTCATACGGATATTCTCCGATAAAAAGAATATTCCCCGACCAATCGAATATAATACAACAACTTGCATACTTTGCAAAATTTATAAATACTACCCACAACTATAACATTATCTCAAATCCACACCATAATATAAAAAAATATTTCGAGAAATTTAAATATTTATTCATAAAATTTGGGGTCTCACAGCTAATAATAATTTATTCTGCATTATCTTAGTCATAATATTTCTTACTGGGCTAGTTGAGCTCACCCTTTGCTTTCATTGTTCTCTTCAGAAAATGAGAATATAGCTGGGACTAGTCGGGGAATGGAGTGACGGTTCAGATGTTTGCATTAGTATGCCTCATTATTCTGTGAAATAGTGTGATAATAAATGTATTGAGGACTTATGTTGAGTTTGAATATTGTCTAGAAGACATTATTTGCATTAAAACTCACAACTCATATTGTATATTTAAGTTTGTATTTATATTTTGTACCATGTATTTGGCGACTCAGAATGGGAGATGTATACCTATTTTGGGGGCGTCACACGTGTAGTGAATCTTGGGTCTCGATCAGAAACTATGGATTGCAAACAGTGTTTTGTGCGCCTCCATCATGATTTTATACTTTAAATTAGGGTCGTTAGGAACACAAAATCTGGAGTTGACTTTAAGTATTCCTTCTTCATCAATTCTTGCTTCCGGGATAGCACCTTCTTGCACTTTCTTCTTCATACGCATCAGCTCCAGATTTGTAGCTTGAGCAGCTTTAACTTTATCGATTAAAGTTGGTTCTACTCGTATATTTGTCATCATCACGTGGGTCCCTGGAGTCTTTAACTCTATCTCCATCCTTTGCAAATCATACAAAATGGGCCTTTGCATTGACAATATCGTACTCGTACTCGCATATGATCTTCTACTCAATGCGTCAGCAACCACGTTCGCTTTTACAGGATGGTATTGAATAGTATGATCATAATCTTTCAACAGTTCGAGCCAACGTCGTTGCCACATGTTGAGTTCCTTTTGGGTGAAGAAATATTTGAGGCTTTTATGATCCGTTTAAATCTCCACTTTCTCCCCATACAAGTAATGCCTCCAAATTTTAAGTGCGAAGACAACAGCTGCCAATTCTAGATCATGACTAGGATAATTTCTCTTATATTCTTTAAGTAGTTGAGAGGTATAGGCTATGACTTTTCCATGTTGCATGAGAACACATCCTAACCCTTTGTCCAAAGCATCACTGTAGATGACAAATCCCTTTGAGCTAGATAGTATTGTCTAAACAGGTGCTAAAATGAGTCTCCTATTGAGTTCTTGAAAACTCTTCTCACATTCCTCGCTCCAACCGAATTTTGTATCTTTTCGATTCAGCTGAGTTAATGGAGTAGCGATTTGAGAAAACCCTTCTACGAATTACCGATAATAACCAGTTAAGCCGAGAAAGCTACGTACTTTGGTCACTGATTTAGGTTGCTCTCAGCTTTATATTGCTTCAATCTTTGCTGGGTCAACAGATATTTCATAATTTGATATCACGTGCCCAAGGAATGCAACTTCCTCAAGCTAGAACTCTCATTTCTTCAACTTGGCATATAGCTTGTTTTCACGAAGCTTTTGCAGTATCAGCCTTAAGTGTTGCTCATGATCATCACGGCTTTTGGAATATATAAGAATGTCATCAATAAAGACAACCACAAAATGATCCAAATATTCCTTGAATAATCGGTTCATTATGTCCATGAAGGTAGCAGGAGCATTAGTCAATCCAAAAGACATGACTAGGAATTCAAAATGCTCGTACCGAGTTCTGAAAGCCCTCTTTGGAATTTCCTCAGTTTTAATCTTCAATTGGTGATATCTGAAACGAAGATCAATCTTTGAAAAGAATTTGACACCTTGCAACTGGTCAAATAGGTCATCAATGTGAGGCAACGGGTATCTATTTTTGACAGTGACATGGTTCAACTCCCGATAATCAATACAATATCGCATACTCCCATCTTTCTTCTTCGCGAATAGAACAAGAGCACCCCAAGGAGACGTACTAGGACAAATGAAATCGATGTCTAATAATTCCTGCAGTTAGGTCTTTAACTCCTAAAGTTTAATAGGAGCCATTCGATATGGGGCTTTGGAAATGGGTTTTGTACCGTGTTCAAGGTCGATACAAAATTCAATTTCACGCTCTGGGGGTAGGCTCAGAAGTTCTTCAGGGAATACATCAGGAAATTTATTAACAATAGAAATAGCATTCAAAACTGACGTATTTTTGTTTAAATCCGTGACATGAGCTAAGAAAATTTGACATCTGTTTTTTAATAAACGAATAGTTTTATGGCTTGAGATGACAGTGATTGATTTTAATGGTTTGGTTGCTTGAATTCGCATAATAGGTTGGTTAGGAATATGAAAGCTAACAACCTTACGAAAATAATTAATTTTTGAATGATGAGTAGTTAACCAATCAATCCCTAGAATTACGTCAAATGCAAGTATTTTCAAAGAAATAAGATCGACAGGTAACGTGCGGGTGCCAATTTGAACTAAACAAGATTTATAAACAGTGAATGCAATGAAGGTTTCTCCCAACAAAGTTTCAACAGATAAGTCAAAGTCTAATTTCTCCATAGTCAAATTTAAACGTTGAGCGCAAGTAGGAAAAATAAAAGAATGGGTAGAATCGGTATCAAATAATGTATAGACTTCGCTAAAGTTTATGATTAGCTTACCCGTGATGATCTCATTTAGGTTTCTTGCTTTCTGGGAGGCTACGACAAATGCTCTCCCTTGAACTACTGGTTTTGACTTTTTTGAAACGGTCTTTGGTGCCTCCATCCCAGCTGGACTTGGCTTCCCTGCATGACAAAATCTAGCTAGGTGACCTTCTCTTCCATAATTGTAACACATTTTGGACTGCTACGCACAGTTTGGACTTATGTGTCCCTCCCCTCCACATTTGAAGCATATGATAGGTGGTCGTTCTCCTTCCTTAACAACGGGTGTTGGTGTTGACGTTTTTCCATCATTGTTGAATCTCCTCTTCTTGAAATGTCCACTTTTATTGTCTTGGCCATGATTACCACCGAAGTGGTTACGATTTCTGGCATGTTGATTACTTCCACGTTTGTTATCACCACTTCGATGACTGCTACCACTAGTATTATCATTTTATCGGCTGCTCTCTCTTGGTTTTGTTGACTCATTATCGCGCTCCAATAACTGAGCCCTATTCACAACATCTGAATACAAGCAAAGTTTGTGAGAAATGAGGTATTGACGTATCTCGGGTTTCAAACCTCTTAAAAACATCCGCGTCATTCTCTCCTCATTATTAACTAAGTGGGACGCAAACTGGGATAACTCGGCAAACTTAGCTTCGTACTGCAACACGGTCATATTGTTTTGCTCCAGCTTGATGAACTCTACCTCCATTATGTGATGAATACTTTCGGAAAAGTACTTGTCCTTGAACAGTTCTTTGAACTTCTCCCAAGACATCTTTAGTGCGGCAGGCTGAGTACGCTTTACTGATTCCCACAAATAATGTGACAACCCGAGAATTTGGACAATTTATTAAAATCTTAAATGATTGATTTAAGGTCAAATAATAGACCTAAACAGAAAATAAGTGTATGCGTTTGATATTATTAGGGTGAAATTTTGATGATTTCAAAATTCTATGAAGGATATAGGTTAATTATTCAGGATTAAGGATTTATGTGATTAAGTTCTATGAATATGGTTATGTATGTGTGCTGAATGTGGTTAAGGGTCAAGGGTTGACCAGATTAATTATATATGTGTCAAACCCTAATTATATATTAAGAAATTTAACGTTCGGTTAGAAAACCCTAGCGATTAATAAGAAATACTAGAAACTGGTTCTGGAAACCCTAATGTCAGTTCCGGAAATCTAAAACCCTAATTCGGATATTAAAAACCCTAGATTGGGAATGCAACGATGTGTATAAGGTTTAACGTTATTAATTATAAATTAATTAGGGAAAACCCTAATGAATTTCTGGAAATCCTAATTGATTATTAGAAAACCCTAATACTAGATCTGAAAACCCTAGTTTCAGATTCTGATAAATTGAAGCCCTAATCTAGGAATAGAAAGGATAATTATAATGCTTATGTGGTATTAATTATAATACTAATTAGGGCAAAGCTTAATTATTAGAAAACCCTAATCTAATTACGAAATTTAATTTCTAATTTAGAAAATTTATTTTCTATTAGAAACCCTAATTAATGGTTTATAAACCCTAATGACTATTTTGACCCTAATTGCTTAATTAGCGATTGTATTAGGAAATGCTAATCCTAATTAGCAAGATTGAATTTATGATTAGGAAATCTTTATTATAATTATAGAATCCTAATTATAATTTAGAAATATTAAATTTCTATTTTTGAAAATCTAAATTTGGAAATTTTAGAAAATTAAATTGTTAAACTTGAGGGTTCAAACCCTAAATCCTAAAAATTTTCCAAACCCTAAACCCTCTTAAACCCTAAACCATAAGGGTTTGGCTAATTGACAAAAATGCCATTAATTTTGTATGAAAAATGACCATAATGCCCCTTGTTGCATTATTGGAAATAATTGATGGTTGCTTGTAAATGTTGCCCTAAGGTGAGTTGCTCACCAACCCTAGACCTAGCCATGTGACAAAATCCAGCCAACCAGCCGAAAATGATCAGATCATAAGCAACATGTCAATTTTTTTTTATAAATTAAAGAGAGAGAAATGCTACTTTATTTTTCATTTGAGCCAAAGCTTTCTCTGTCTAAGATTTCGAAATTTGAAAAAGAAATGGAGAGATAAGTTAAGATGATATCATATCTCAGCTAACCAAGAACAAATTCAAAGAATCAGATTCAAGAAATCAAGCTCAAAGGTATAAGAACCCTAATTTTAAAAATTCTTAGATTTGATGTTAAATGTTGTAAGTTGTTGTTGAAAGTTGTGTATTTGAGTGTCATTTGATGATCTGGGTTGTCAAAACTCAGATCCATATCATCTAGATGCTCGAATCTAAAGATTTAGCAAATCTGGAAAAGGTTGAAAAGTTGTCTGACAGCCATATGTCAGACGTCATAGATCTGTGTGTGTTAGATTTTTAGTGTGTTTGTTGTTTTAGATTTGTTCTATGCTATGTGGTCTTTATTCTGGAACTTGAATCATAGTTAGATCATGCATATATTGGTAGATATGATCGGTCAAAGTGCATTGACCGAGCATGAAATTTGATTTCTGGGCAAACCCAGAATTTTCATATCTGACAACGATATTTAAGGCCATGAATCTTGTTGTTGTTTGCTTATTAGGCTGTGTTGTTGTTTTCAGGTTATAATATGGTATAAGAACTACTATATAAATCCTTTATAGCGCTTATATCGATTACAGAAACAAAGATATGCAAGGTCAAAATGCGTTGACCGAAATAGCTGATGAAGATTTTCTGGGTAACCCAGATCTTCAAGAACACGTTTTCTGACAGGTAGTTTGACCGTGCTTTATTTGGCATTTGTGATGTTTTTGAACTGAGATGTTGTCATGTACTTGTAGATTGACATCCCAACTTCAGGATTCAACCTTTATATCATATGAATCAACCCCATAATTACTTGTTATAAGGATCACAAAGTAGGTGCTAAGGCTGTTCTTCATTTCTGGGTAACCCAGAAAATGAAGAACAGGCCTGACATGATTTTCGACTGCCCTGATCTTGATGTTCAGTTGTTGGATTGCCATGAAATTTATAGATAATGATAGTATTACATTTATACTACAGTTCTAAACCATCAAGTAGCCTCAAAAATAAATAGATCATAGATTAAAAGTTGGTCAAACTATGCCCCTCGGTGACTGACATGAGTTTCTGGGATTGACTGAAGAACACCAAGAACACCTATAGCGACGGTTCTGTCGCTATAGAGCCCTTTAGCGACACTTAATTTCATAAATTACTTATTATTTTCCGAAAATGATTGTTTTAATTAAAAAATAGTTTTTAATTATTAAAAATGCATAATAAATTCTGAAAAATTATTTTAAATTCTGAAAAATAGTTTTTAATTATTTTAGGTATATTTCCAAAATATTTAATATTTTTGGAATATAAAAGGTATTTATTTATTTAATTATAATATTGAATAAATGATTTAAAAATGGTTTTAATTCATGAAAATCCTGAAAAATAATATTATGGTGTTAGAAAATATTTTAAGTTATTTTTTATCACTTTTAATATTTTGTGGTGAAATTCACTAATGAATCAATATTAATGGTAATTAGTTTATTTAATAGATATATTAAATAAATTAAGGAAAAATGGAATTAATGCTTTATAAATTATATAAAAATGATTTAAGTGATCTAAAAATATTTTAAGTTATAAAATATAACTTTTGATATTTGTCTTGGAAATATTAATATTTTAATATTAATAGCAATTATCGGATAATGGAATTAATGGTTTAAAAAATCATATAATTATGATTTTAAGGTATTAAAAATACTTTGATATATTATAATTATATTATAATATTATGTTATGATTTTCATTAATATTTTATATTAAATGAATATTAATGATTAAGGAATTATGTGGTATTTAATTCATTTAAATACGTTATTAATGATTAAAAATACGCGATAAATGATATTAATTATCTAAAAATGATTATAAGTCAATGAAAATTATTTTGACTGCTTAGATAATTATCTGTGATAATTGTTAAGTGTTAAGTCAGAGTTTAATTGAACTTAGACTCGATAAAATTCCGACTAGACCGTCGGGATGTTAGAATTGTGTTGGTTTCAAGTCAGACTGAAATAGTTTGACTTGATACCTAGTCTTATGTGTGTTATAGACTGATAGGCTTATGTGCTTTGTGTTTAGGTTATTCTGTGTGTATAAATATAATAGTATTATACTGTGATGATATTATTCTAATATTGGAGATCTATATTACTAATATTAGGTCTTCGGGTAAAGCGTTATAAATTGTGTTGCGGTAATCAACGGTTCAGGCAAGTTTCTTTGTACTTAACTCTAATAAGAGTGTTTTATTCAAGCTTATGGTTAATCGTTGCTGATTGCCACGAAAATTATACTCTGTACATCATGCATGTATAAGTCAGGTATGAAAGGCTGATCACCTTCATTACCAGTTGGTTCAGAAATGTTTGTTCATGTTTAATACTTGTTCAGTCAAAAGTTTGTTCGTGTTAGTTCTCAATTATATTGATGAATTATAGCTAGCTTATTATTCATACTCTTCAATCATGATATATCGTTATATTGTTGTATTTAAACTTGTTGGGCAACTTTCATGCTCACCCTTGCTATATCATGATAAAATATTACAGATAAGGCGAATGCGTTCGGATACAGGAAAAGATAATGCCAAGTTCGGCTTGGGATAAAATGTGCGGCTAGTTTGTAATAGTATACTTTGATAAATATTGTTGTGTGATAAATAGTTTATGATTTGTGTATAAGTTAAGGTTATTCGATTTTGGGGAAAATAGTGTGTAATGTAATATATAAACAATTTATGTTTATATCTTCCGCAAATAGTTATAGAAATAGTATACCGGATCCGCGGCGATTTGGGGCCTGGATTTGGGGCTATCACAGTTGGTATCAAAGCTGTTGGTTATGAAGCTTAGGTAGGAATACCTGAGACCAATAACCGTAGTGATTAGGATAAGATCTAACTCACATAGAGTTAGTTGGTCGGTAAGATTCAAAGACGAATCTCGATAAGTTGTTAAGATACAGAGTTCCCTAACTCTGATAATTAAGTTGAACAGTAATGGTGAATAGATCGAGTCTAAAAGACTGAAAGTGCAGGAATAGGAGATCGTAAAACAAAATGATCAAGTCATAGAATTGAATCGTAATATATACGATAAGATCACCTCGTGATCTGATAAGGGTATGACAACCAGAAAGAATCAATCTGATAATTGAAAAGTTTACAACAAGATGATGTGTATCAGTTGTACTATGAAATGGTACTATGAAAACTCATAAAAGAGTTATGGATTATGAATACGGATTAAATGAAATTCGTGTTGAAAAAGGGGGTTAAGATTAAGTGGGGATTTCAATAAGGACTCGTGTTAGCAACTGAGTTGTATGATTTCTTGTATGGGCGGAGAATTATACTTGGTGTAAAAACTACTTAGTTGGTGGCATGGGTAATCATTGAAATGTTGTGTCACGCTAGTTATTATATACAGATAAATAGGTCATAGGTAGAGAATATAGGATTAAGTACGAGTTCTTAGAACTCATACTTATGTGACATTCTTGACTCATAGTTATATGAAATATTTATGAGCCCCTCAGCGAACGGACGCCAAAGGTCAGACTAGAGTAAGTTCTTAAACTCATATAATTGTGGCCAGGTTATGAACTCATAAGTGTGGTTTTATGAACTGGGTATAGTTGTGTGTGAATGGAGTGTTAAGGATTATAGGAACAGATATATTGTTAAGCAAATGATCATTAGTGGAGACTTAGGTTTTCCTAAACTCCTAGCTATGCTAAACTTCGAAATGATTGACATCAAGCTAAATACGCACTATGTGCCTTTTAAAAAAATATGTAGACTCGTAATCATTTTTGAAACGGTTTAAAGTACAGTCTATGCTACTTATTTTGGCTAGACGCAAATAATTTGAAATATCAAAAATTATTTTTATTTATCACTTATGTACCATGTAACCTGGTGCAGAGATGATAAAAATGATGGAGTCATCAATGCAGTATTACTTAGTGTGAATTAGACTTTAAGTCACTATTCCACTATGGTATGATGTAGCATGACAAAATCACCAAATGACGGAATCCTCAACAGACTGTAAATACAGTGCGGCATCATGACATCATTCTCAAAAATGTTTTCAAAAATTTTAATTTGCCAACGGGGTTTGGCTACACCTAAATAATTCGATTGAATTGAGTTATTGATATGAGTATATGCTATTTGATCCAACTAGACTAATGTTATAAAAACTCCAAGTGTTTATTGAAAGGAATTTCCTGAACCAAATTATTTTGGTGAGGAATCCAATGATAAGACTGAGGTGAACGATAATGTTTGGATAAATAATCCAATCTAGTAGCATAAATATTCGCTAAAAAAATACGTTATGCATGACGTAAGAGTACGATGGGTTGATCACCTAAAGTACTAGCAACGGTAGTTTACCTTCTTTGTGATTGTAAACATTCCAAGTAATGTATTATTTTGCGGTATGATCACTACCGTTAAAACTAAATGTGTTCATGGTCTATATGACCCCTCAGTACAATTTGAAAACTTTTACTCTTGTGAGAGGTGCATTGGGTAGCATGTGATATGTGTGAATGGTGTATAGTGCACGGTGTAAGGTGTAAAGTAAATTTTGGGGACGAAATTCTTATAAGGAGGGGTGAATGTGTCAACCCGAGAATTTGGACAATTTATTAAAATCTTAAATGATTGATTTAAGGTCAAATAATAGACCTAAACAGAAAATAAGTGTATGCGTTTGATATTATTAGGGTGAAATTTTGATGATTTCAAAATTCTATGAAGGATATAGGTTAATTATTCAGGATTAAGGATTTATGTGATTAAGTTCTGTGAATATGGTTATGTATGTGTGCTGAATGTGGTTAAGGGTCAAGGGTTGACCAGATTAATTATATATGTGTCAACCTTAATTATATATTAAGAAATTTATTCGGTTAGAAAACCCTAGCGATTAATAAGAAATACTAGAAACTGGTTCTGGAAACCCTAATGTCAGTTTCGGAAATCTAAAACCCTAATTCGGATATTAAAAACCCTAGATTGGGAATGCAACGATATGTATAAGGTTTAACGTTATTAATTATAGATTAATTAGGGAAAACCCTAATGAATTTCTGGAAATCCTAATTGATTATTAGAAAACCCAAATACCAGATCTGAAAACCCTAGTTTCAGATTCTGATAAATTAAAACCCTAATCTGGGAATAGAAAGGATAATTATAATGCTTATGTGGTATTAATTATACTACTAATTAGGGCAAAGCTTAATTATTAGAAAACCTTAATCTAATTACGAAATTTAATTTCTAATTTAGAAAATTTATTTTCTATTAGAAACCCTAATTAGTGGTTTATAAACCCTAATGACCATTTTGACCCTTGCTTAATTAGCGATTGTATTAGGAAATGCTAATCCTAACTAGCAAGATTGAATTTATGATTAGGAAATCTTTATTATAATTATAGAATCCTAATTATAATTTAGAAATATTAAATTTCTATTTTTGAAAATCTAAATTTGGAAATTTTAGAAAACTAAATTGTTAAACTTGAGGGTTCAAACCCTAAATCCTAAAAATTTTCCATACCCTAAACCCTCTCAAACCCTAAACCCTAAGGATATGGCTAATTGACAAAAATGCCATTAATTTTGTATGAAAAATGACCATAATGCCCCTTATTGCATTATTGGAAATAATTGATGGTTGCTTGTAAATGTTGCCCTAAGGTAGGTTGCTCACCAACCCTAGACCTAGCCATGTGACAAAATCCAGCCAACCAGCCGAAAATGATCAGATCATAAGCAACATGTCAATTTTTTTTATAAATTAAAGAGAGAGAAATGCTACTTTATTTTTCATTTGAGCCAAAGCTTTCTCTGTCTAAGATTTCGAAATTTGAAAAAGAAATGGAGAGATAAGTTAAGATGATATCATATCTCAGCTAACCAAGAACAAATTCAAAGAATCAGATTCAAGAAATCAAGCTCAAAGGTATAAGAACCCTAATTTTAAAAATTCTTAGATTTGATGTTAAATGTTGTAAGTTGTTGTTGAAAGTTGTGTATTTGAGTGTCATTTGATGATCTGGGTTGTCAAAACTCAGATCCATATCATCTAGATGCTCGAATCTAAAGATTTAGCAAATCTGGAAAAGGTTGAAAAGTTGTCTGACAGCCATATGTCAGACGTCATAGATCTGTGTGTGTTAGATTTTTAGTGTGTTTGTTGTTTTAGATTTGTTCTATGCTATGTGGTCTTTATTCTAGAACTTGAATCATAGTTAGATCATGCATATATTGGTAGATATGATCGGTCAAAGTGCATTGACCGAGCACGAAATTTGATTTCTGGGCAAACCCAGAATTTTCAGATTTCTGACAACGATATTTAAGGCCATGAATCTTGTTGTTGTTTGCTTATTAGGCTGTGTTGTTGTTTTCAGGTTATAATATGGTATAAGAACTACTATATAAATCCTTTATAACGCTTATATCGATTACAGAAACAAAGATATGCAAGGTCAAAATGCGTTGACCGAAATGGCTGATGAAGATTTTCTGGGTAACCCAGATCTTCAAGAACATGTTTTCTGACAGGTAGTTTGACCGTGCTTTATTTGGCATTTGTGATGTTTTTGAACTGAGATGTTGTCATGTATATGTAGATTGACATCCCAACTTCAGGATTCAACCTTTATATCATATTAATCAACCCCATAATTACTTGTTATAAGGATCACAAAGTAGGTGCTAAGGTTGTTCTTCATTTCTGGGTAACCCAGAAAATGAAGAACAGGCCTGACATGATTTTCGGCTGCCCTGATCTTGATGTTCAGTTGTTGGATTGCCATGAAATTTATAGATAATGATAGTATTACATTTATACTACAGTTCTACACCATCAAGTAGCCTCGAAAACAAATAGATCATAGATTAAAAGTTGGTCAAACTATGCCCCTCGGTAACTGAGATGAGTTTCTGGGCTTGACTGAAGAACACCTATAGCGACGGTTCTGTCGCTATAGAGCCCTTTAGCGACACTTAATTTCATAAATTACTTATTATTTTCCGAAAATGATTGTTTTAATTAAAAAATAGTTTTTAATTATTAAAAATGCATAATAAATTCTGAAAAATTATTTTAAATTCTGAAAAATAGTTTTTAATTATTTTAGGTATATTTCCAAAATATTTAATATTTTTGGAATATAAAAGGTATTTATTTATTTAATTATAATATTGAATAAATGATTTAAAAATGGTTTTAATTCATGAAAATCCTGAAAAATAATATTATGGTGTTAGAAAATATTTTAAGTTATTTTTTATCACTTTTAATATTTTGTGGTGAAATTCACTAATGAATCAATATTAATGGTAATTAGTTTATTTAATAGATATATTAAATAAATTAAGGAAAAATGGAATTAATGCTTTATAAATTATATAAAAATGATTTAAGTGATCTAAAAATATTTTTAAGTTATAAAATATAACTTTTGATATTTGTCATGGAAATATTAATATTTTAATATTAATAGCAATTATCGGATAATGGAATTAATGGTTTAAAAAATCATATAATTATGATTTTAAGGTATTAAAAATACTTTGATATATTATAATTATATTATAATATTATGTTATGATTTTCATTAATATTTTATATTAAATGAATATTAATGATTAAGGAATTATGTGGTATTTAATTCATTTAAATATGTTATTAATGATTAAAAATATGAGAGAAATGATATTAATTATCTAAAAATGATTATAAGTCAATGAAAATTATTTTGACTGCTTAGATAGTTATCTGTGATAATTGTTAAGTGTTAAGTCAGAGTTTAATTGAACTTAGACTTGATAAAATTCCGACTAGACCGTCGGGATGTTAGAATTGTGTCGGTTTCAAGTCAGACTGAAATAGTTTGACTTGATACCTAGTCTTATGTGTGTTATAGACTGATAGGCTTATGTGCTATGTGTTTAGGTTATTCTGTGTGTATAAATATAACAGTATTATACTGTGATGATATTATTCTAATATTGGAGATCTATATTACTAATATTAGGTCTTCGGGTAAAGCGTTATAAATTGTGTTGCGGTAATCAACGGTTCAGGCAAGTTTCTTTGTACTTAACTCTAATAAGAGTGTTTTATTCAAGCTTATGGTTAATCATTGCTGATTGCCACAAAAATTGTACTCTGTACATCTTGCATGTATAAGTCAGGTATGAAAGGCTGATCACCTTCATTACCAGTTGGTTCAGAAATGTTTGTTCATATTTAACACTTGTTCAGTCAAAAGTTTGATCGTGATAGTTCTCAATTATATTGATGAATTATAGCTAGCTTATTATTCATACTCTTCATGATATATCGTTATATTGTTGTATTTAAACTTGCTGGGCAACTTTCATGCTCACCCTTGCTATATCATGATAAAATATTGTAGATAAGGGGTATGCGTTCGGATACAGGAAAAGATAATGCCAAGTTCGGCTTGGAATAAAATGTGCGGCTAGTTGTAATAGTATACTTTGATAAATATTGTTGTGTGATAAATAGTTTATGATTTGTGTATAAGTTAAGGTTATTCAATTTTGGGGAAAATAGTGTGTAATGTAATGTATAAACAATTTATGTTTATATCTTCCGCAAATAGTTATAGAAATAGTATACCAGATCCGCGGCGATTTGGGGCCTGGATTCGAGGCTATCACAAATAATCTGTCTCTCCTCGCAACATGAAAGTGGCAAAGGGAACCTTTTGCTCCTCGGAGCATCCCAAGGCATCAAAGATCTTGGTGATCTTCTTTATCCACGTCTCCTCCTTAAGTAGTTTTGCCTCTCCCAAAAACTCCGGTGGTCCCAGCTCCTTGAACTGCTTAGCGGTGACTGTTTGAGAGTTGTCAGTGTTTTCACATGCATTTTGGACAGGAGTCTCTCTCGCCTGATGTTGCATGAATTGTAGAAAGCCCCTAAACATTTCGTCGTTCATCATTTAGTTGGTGTTGTTGTTTGCATGAGGATTATTGCCTTCCTGATGCACGTTTTCCTGGTTATTGATCGTTGGTGATTCGACGGTCTCATGTGCTCCATTGTTATTCTCAATATTCTCAGATGTCATTTTCAAATACTGTCACAAAACAAGGGTTAATTGACATGTAACATATTATCCCTATATTCTGACCGACCAATTAAATAACAAATAAACTTAGGTAGGTCATACTAGCGAACGAATTACACATCTCTCCCCACCTAGTTCTAGTCTCATAAGCCAGGGATCATATCCCTAAGCTTTTATACCAATTGTGACGCCCCCAAAATAAGTATACATCACCCATCTTGGGTCGCCAAATACATGGTACAAAATTCAAATACAACTTAATTATACAACTGTCGTGTAAAGTAAGACAAAACATAATCTGTGAGTTTTAATACAAATATTGTCTTCTAGACAATATCCGAACTCAAATTCAATATTATTACAATTATTAACACATTATTTCACAGTATAGTGAGGACTACTAATGCACCATCTCGGAACATCACTCCGTTCCCCGACTAGTCCCAACTATGTTCTCATTTCCTGAAAAGAACAATGAAAGCAAAGGGTGAGCTCAACTAGCCCAGTAAGAAATATTATGACTAAGATAATGCAGAATAATTTATCATTAGCTTTCAACAGTGTTAAACTGATAAAATACAAAAGACATCAAGTTTAACTGCAGTGGAACAAGCAATCCATTAGAAGAGTCAAGTAGAGCATTATCTACTATCTTCTATAATTTAAAAGAATTTATTATAAATTTTATCGCTGAGACTCAGCTTAATAAATAATCAACATCATCGAATCATCCTTACACTACGGCCAAGGATATTCATTAGTATCAAGACCACAAATTATTCATGCACTACGGGCCAAGGATATCCGTGTTTTCATCAATGGTCACGATCATGCCAACAACTGTCCATCAATGTACTACTGACCAATGATGACTTTTACCACATTATTTGTAACATTACGGTTATGATTATACCGAATAATCCCTTGTCATAATCACACCAATTCCATCTATGCACGTAAGCCAAAGATGACTTTCATAACGATATAAGCATGAGGATGATGACAATGATATAAGAATTAAATTAAAAGAAAGCAAAGGATAAATTTTTAAATATTTATAATTTAATTTATTCACAATTCAATAATGTCCAAATTGTCAACATGATACTATTTTATGGAGTAAAATTCAAGAATAATATTGTATCAAAAATTATTTGGACCGAAAAAGAATTAATTATGGTCATGACTAGTACCCCAGGTGAATAGTAACCGAGTGAATAATATCCTGTGAATAGTAACTTCAGGAATAGTAATCTCGTGAATAGTACTCCGACATGAAAAATTTAAAACTTATTAAGAATGCTCAGAATAATATTTACATGAAAAGATACTGAATGAAGCGCAAATATCAAGGATATTCTACTAATTTCATGGATTATAGAAGCCAAAACTTTAACAAAATGAGTATAGAATTCGGAATCTGAAACGAAATAATATTACTTACATACTACAGAGTATGGAAGAAAATATTATTTTATATAAATACTGAACAAAAATAATATCCCTTACCTTAAAAAGAAAAGTATTTCAACTGGTATAGCGGGGATATTCTTGAAGAAAACTTTCACTATTTTCTACGCTCAAAGCTTTCTAAAACTCGAAAGAAATACGCTCAATATTATAGAAGAAGAATTCTCTGATTCTGGTGTGATTTTCAATTCTAACTAAGCATTCTATTTATAGGAGAATGGAAAGGATACTATTTGAATTTTAGAAATCACTGACGCACAGTTAAATATTCTCGGGTGCCGATCGTATGAAAATTTTAATTTTCTGATTTACTATGCAAATACTATGCAGACACTATGCATAATAAATATAATATATTCTATTTTTCATAAAAAAACAAAACTTATAATTATATATATATACACAAAAATAGTAACCCACCCGTGAATCCTCCCTGCAAAATTCAATTTTCAACATCCGTGGGCCCCACCCATGTCATTATCACTGTGGGCTCCACCTCTTATAATGAATAACTTTCTACCGATTATTTTAAAAAATGGATACATGGGGGTTCATATAATAAGCAATACTTCATAAAAACTCTCTCAATATTTTTAACAACATTTATTCATATTATTATAACTCACAATATTAACAATCAGATCGTTCCCAGGAAAGAGGGGGCTTTCCAATATGGATTTCTCCCTATTAGCGCGCAATTAGGTGACCAAACCCCTTTTCTCGACAGAACTTTCTAGACATCGTCAATATTGCAAATAATAATATGAATAACTGTATTGTCTCAATTATTGATTTATAATATATAAAATATTGATAATAATTGAATCAAATAACGTGAGATACTATGCAGCAATTACTGCAATAATAATTGAATAAAACTGAGTAACTTCTCACGTAAGCATTAATAATCAATACCATGTGCTACTATGCAACCACGCGTATTATTGTACTTTTAACACCGGTTATTTCAACAGTTAACGGTAAAATTTTCGCCGTTATTTTTATAAAAAGATATTTTTATCGTTTTCTCATTCCGACAATAATTTCGTTGTGGGGTCCACCAATGATTGTGTCATCGTACGAATATTCTCTGTTAAAACGAATATTTCCAGACCAATCGAATATAATATAACAACTTGCGTACTTTACAAAATTTATAAATATTACCCACAACTATAACATTATATCAAATTCACTCCTTAATATTCAAAAATGATATTTATAGAAAATTCATCTTTCTTCATAAAAGTTGGGGTCTTATAAATGCCGCCAAGAAGACAAAAACAAAACCAAAGAGCAGAAGAATCTGTTAACAATGCTGGAGGACAACCAAACCCAATATAGAATTTTGTGAATATGGTAGCTCATGTTGTGCAGAATGGAATATCAGCCGCAGGAAATCAACCCGACAATCGATTGACGAATTTTAAAGACTTCAAGGCAGTAGAACCACCAGAGTTTAGAGGGACAACTGACCCTATAGAAGCCCAAACTTAGTTAAATGAGATAGAAAAAGCGTTTGTGATTGCTAGGGCAGTGGAGGGGCAAAAGACGGCTTTTGCTACCTATTTGATGAAAGGGGAGGCGAATTTCTGGTGGGAGGCAAATCAAGCTAGAGCCGGAGAAGGACTGGTGACATGGACTAGGTTTAAGACACTGTTCTTCGAGAACTATTTCTCGTCCAGTATGCAGGCTAGGATGGAGGTGAAGTTTTTGGAGTTAAAGTAGGACAATTTGACAGTTTTGGAGTACGCCGTAAATTTTAATGAATTCGCTAGGTTTGCTCTGCACCAAGTTGATACGGAAGCAAGGAAAGCAAGAAGGTTTGAGCTAGGCTTAAAACCCTGACTCTATAATAAGGTGGCAGTGTTGCAGATCAATACTTTCACATCACTCTTGGAAAAGGCTATCATAGCCGAAGAGGGAAGTGAGGCCATGAGTCTCTACAACAGGGAGAAAAAGAACAAGATTAAGGTCGAGGGAGCTGTTAAGGTGGAAGGAAGTAGTGGGAGTAAGAGTGGAAAAAGAAAAGGGGACAATTTTGGGAATACCAAAATTAAACAAGGTGTAAAGAAACAAGTTGTGCAGTGTGAGAATTGCAGGAAGAATCATTCGCGGGAGTGTTTGAAGGAAAAATTTGTGTGTTATAAGTGTGGGCAGGAGGGACATATATCTCCTAACTGCCCCAATCCAATGATGAATAGCGGGTGTTTCATGTGTGAATCAATAGAACATAAGTTGAGGGATTGTCCGAAAAGGAGAATGGATGGGGGAAGTGTGCATACGGGGAAAAGCAACGGAACATTAGCTATAACTTGACCAACTTCAACAAACAAACCAACAAAATCGAGGTCAAAATTTTTTAATATGATGGTTCAGGATAAGAGCAGCACTTGTTGACCAAAGATTGCAAGGAGAAAGTAGTGGAAGAAATACAGACTTTTGTTATGGATTTGTTAAAAGCAAATTTAAAATTGAGATAATGGTGGGTAAAGAGAGAAAAAAGGCAAGTGCAGATGTAGGGCGGGCAAACTTTTCTATCAGAGGGTGCAAATTAGGCATAAACATATTATTTATTTAAAAGGTTGGGAGGACATGCAAAAATATTAAATTCTCCTGCAAAAAATATTAATTCCCTTCAAAAATTTTGAGAGAAAAAGAATGAAGAAAATGAAATTTATTTTCTTTTCGTGTTTGTGAGTTTTGATAAAAAAAAATTAACTTAAAATAACATAATACTATTTTACCCGTAAAAGATTACATTTTAAAAATTATTACAAGGGTAGTTTTAGTATTTTAGTTTGTAAGCCAAGTGTCTTACAAATTTCCTTCCAAATCTTTCTAACTATGAAGAAAATTGTTGGGAATTTCCTTCTTTCTTTTTTCTTCTCTCTTATCTAAAAATTTACAAATAAGGGATTTTTATCCGTAATTGAAAATGACATAGTTATCTTTGTATCATGCCTACAACAATACCGGATGGAAAACTGGTAACATTGTAAAAGTTAGATCAAGAAAATCGAATGAACCAACTGCAGTTATGCAGTTATGCAATAGCAACTACTTGTCCCCAATTGTTTCTTAAGCAGTGTCATTATCAACACGAGTCACATGACCAACAATCTCCCAATCCCCTCTCCCTTCACAATTGGATACCGATATGACAAACATCTGGATTTCCCTTCACAATGAAGGCACTTGAACATCTCAAATAGCGAATAAGCATGCATGAATCTTCTATATCTATATATATTCTTCCCTTGTAGTATATCTTTATCCTTTTCTGATCACTTTCATACGTGTCCTCTGCCGGTGGTAGCATAATCTTGCTTATTGCCATCTCCGACTTTTGAGCTCCCGGCCATTGCCTTTTTATCTGGATTTACCAACGAAGCCTCCTCATCGAAATGCTTGCTTTGTTCGACCTTTTTATCACCAACCTCAGCACGGTTTTGATCCACTTCTTTATCGCCCCTGTAGTAAGATCAGAGAAGCATAGATAGTCGAATGTAAATTTTGTATTAAACCCACACTCAACAAAGGATAAGCAGTGAAGACTAAATTCAGTTGCACTGTCGAAATTCAGTATCATGTAAACACTTGTTTCTGCAGGAGTTATAAAACATTCAAATAAAACAAGGCGAACTTGTATTTCTAATAATTATTATAATATATGTATACAAGTGGTCCATAGCAAGTACATCTTTGACCGATCATAGGATAAATGTGCAGTCCAGATTTAAGAAAATAAATACCAGCCACTACTAATAGCAGTGGATGGACTAAAAATTTTAAATTTGAACCACCCGATCTCCAATGAACAAGAATTTGTCCGAATAGTGTTATAGCAGCTACTTGCTAGCCTTTAGAAAAAGGCTAAAAAGGAACTCATCAGTCAGCTTAGGCCCTTTCCTATTCAGCTTTGCGGCAGCAACTCATATTATCCATGGCACACATCATTTGGTTTTCAATTTGTCATTTTTTGCCAATTTTGTACTCCTCAAATTTGCCATTTTTTTACGCTAAAATAAGGTGTCCAACAATCATACCCTTGCACAAGTGGCTCTTGCATTGCAAAATTAAGGTCCTATTCCTATCTACAAGATGAGGATAAATTCCCAAAGGAAATTGAAAACATACCCTGAATATACAACCAGCCCAACAGCAACAGCAGCGAAGGCTATGAAGTACATATAATCAACCTGTAGAGAAAAATTGACTTGAGATTGGTAGTTCCAGATTCTTACAATTGTACATGTATATGTATATCGATAATGTATATGCATATGTATATGTATCTCCCAAACCTTCTCATGGTATGCAAATATGCGAATTAAGACGGACCACATGTCTGATGTTAGTAATGACAAGTTTAGCATTGTTGACCCACTCATCTGCACGGAAAAGCCAGAAGTTCAGAACAGAAAGACTAGATAAGATATAAACAAGTGTAATACTGTTCATGACAGAGATATGCAAAAAAGTCAAAAGATATTTATTTATTTTTTGTTAAAATTTAAAATCCCAGTAATTTCCAATTGCATAATTGGATATAATTCATTTTAATAAATTAAATTAAAATGAGATGGTTAACCAAATGATATTATTATACTAGAATGATACTTGTGATCCACATTTGAAAGTCAACATTTTCAAGAAAAATTGATTTAATATAACAAAACCCTTGATTAGGAGAAAGGAAATGACAAGAAAGGATTGAATCAATATTGGGAGGGCATATTTCTACCTGACATACTAGCACATATTTTTGTGGTATCAAACGATTGTTGAAGTTCATACCTTCAGCAAAATGGGGACTCCTGAGTAAAATAAAAACATTGCCGCTGCAAATCCAGTAAATGGAAGTGCCTAAAGCAAAGAAACACAATGTATATAAAATAAAACTCCATTGCATAGAATAATAGCAAATATCATAGAGATTACAAGCAAGCTAACCAATTATATAGGCTTAGGCTAATGAATCAACTAATAAGCGCATTACTTGGTGTTTCCAGAGATGTAATATAGTTTATAATGAAGCAAACAAAATCATACTAAACCTAGAGATATTCATTACACTTTATGTTTCTATCATTTTACAAGCGACCATTTCCTTGTTGTATCATCTTATCTATCATCTGCAAAAGGTGATGACTGTAAAGGAGTTATCAAAGATTAGTTGTTTAAATAGAGACAGATTTACTCACTTCTCACAGATGTGTGTATTTTTGTGTGTGCGTGTGTGTGTGTGTGTGTGAGAGAGAGAGAGAGAGAGAGTTGTAATGCATGCGAAATAGTGGTCGTTATCACTTTATTATCTATTGAATTTAAACTACCAACTTTATGTCTAGAAAAACAGGTCACATAGACAAAGAGTCTTCCACAAAATACTTGACAAGTTTAAAGTGTTAAAAAGGGACAAAAGAAAAAGAAGTTTATAAAACAGTTTACAAGTTTGAGTGATAAGAAACATCTTTTAAATGAAATTTTATTGGGTGTGTTTGATTCAGAAATAAACAATGACTGATTTACTTGTGTTTTCATCTGCACTGATAAAGTAAAATATATTCCACCTTATACTGCTATTTTAAAGAGTGTGCTTAAACGTTATCACGAAAAGGTATAGAAGATAACTATAATAACAAGTTTTATCTAGTGCTTCCTTGCAACATCAATACTCTGAATTTGGGTTTGATAGAGATGGAGAGATATCTGGTACACATACACTAACATGAACCAAAACACAGACAAACAGAAAAATATGCGCGCACATGCAAGAAAAAAATATTCAAGTGGAGAGATAGAGGGGAGAGAGACCCACCGCCCCAGCTGACCAGTGGATGGATTTCAGCTCATTGCGCTCAAGTATACTTCTATAGTCATGGTTAAAGAATAAAAAAGTGATGACAGATAGGGACCACAGAATCACACACATTGTAGGGTTATATAGTACAAAAATTTAGATTAATTAATACTAATATCAGAATGCCACATGCATATTATGGATATGTTAACTATTGTAATCATCAAGATATAGTAAATAAACCCAAACACCTTTATCATGGTACAATGAAAACAATTAGAAAATTCCATATCTCTGACATTAAAGGATACATCTGAATAGCACTGAAAATAGCGCCAAAAAGGCCCAACATTCCCATTAGCTCAACTCTATCAGCAGTTTTTACAAAAAACTCCTACATAAGACAGGAGGATTAATGATGCCAAAATTAGGTAAGTTTTCTCATTTTTATTTTGTTGGAGGCAAGTTAAATCTAAATTAACAAGAATTCAATAACATATATTTTGAAGGTGAAATTCAATACATATATGTTCATATAATTGCAGGCCTCGGGAATTGAGCAATGAACTGAGAAGACGTATAACAAGCCAAAGTATTCTTTAAAAAGGAAATTTGAGTAATCTTATATTTAATAATCCTCAATCATTAAAAAACCAAATACGAAGTTGCATTTGCAGGGACGGAGAGAGTGAATTTCCATGAAAGATTGTCGATAGAAATGTAAATACTTCCAAGTTCCAACCATAAGCGATAACGAGAATGTGAAATAAGTATAAAGGATTCAAGCTTAAGCCAGGTACAAAAGGTAACAATGAGAAATGAAAGAGGATTTGGAGGGTAAAAGAATGTAAATGGAGGGAGCAAAGAAGAAGGGCGAGACCGTCTTGGAAAGCAACAAAATTTCGCAAAAAAATGAAGAGAAACCCCCATAAATATGGAGCAAAATGAAGGGATCAGGAAGCACAATAAAGTTCAATGATCTGCATGAACCATACATTGATGTGTGGCATCTGGCATAACTAACTATTGTAAATTTGTTTACCTCACTGACAGGAAGCACATTAAAGTTCAATGAACTGCATGAACCATACATTGATATGTGGCATCTGGCATAACTAACTATTGTAAATTTGTTTACCTCACTGACATTACTGATGGCGTAAAGCATAGACCCTGAAATTACCAACACGTCCCCTTTCAAAGGGTTGCTCCCGCCTACAAACATCACAAATTTTCTATATCAGGAACACAACATAAACATACACTTTACAATATAACAAAAATTTATGCAAATGACAAGAGAAATATGGAAAAGTAAACTATTAATACATACATTGTTATCAGATTTAAACCATAGATCATAGATGAGAATATTGTCTTGGTCAAATCATAGTGTTCACATTATTAGATGCAAATACCTGTATCTTCTCCTTCTGGTAGAGGAACTTCCATTAGTTAAGCATTCCAGTTTAATGAGTATGATAAGATTGGTGAGAATATACATATTCAGTAATTTGTAACACCAACAATTTAAGGGCATGAAGATTAGTTGCCCTGGAAAAATTTGAGTGATCACACGTGATGATTAGTCCAACACGGTAGGGCAGTGACTAGATTTTCTCCAGTTATGATTTCAACAGAAACGTATGGAAACATGATAACATAGAAAACAACAAAACTTTAAGCAAGGTGATAGAATATTTACTTGATCGATCTGATGCATGCACATCTGAAAATATAACCACCACTAGACCAGCAACACATATAGCAACACCAACATATTTCCTGAATCTGTATTTTGTCTTCAAGAATAACCATGTAAGAAGTATAACACATGGGATTGACCAACAATCCAGTAGCATAACACTTGTCAAGGATGTGTACTGGTATGCCTTCACCACTGCACGTCAAACAACATTATGTAAACATTTAAAACATCAATTTATATTTTATTTTTCAAATAGAAAGTTTGTCAATGGCGTTCCTCGTGTAGCAAGAATGTCCAAATGACACTAGAGTGCATTAACTTTAATTAGGAAAAGGAAAAGAACAAGAATTCATCTGCATTACAATTACTGCTTTTACAAATGATTCACCAAGGTAATTTTCAAACTGACATATTTATAATGGGTCAGCAGTACTTAAACATTCAAGGTATTGGTCTTTAACGATAAAGTACTTTTCTACCATTTTGTGTCTGAACTTCTTTGTCAATATTAATGCAATTTGACAAGGTCATCATTAAGTATAAATAACATGAGAGCTGCTATATCTTGCTTGCACAATATGCACACCACAGCATCTGGACACAACTTTGAGAAACTTTTGATTATTGCCATAAAATAATACGCTACTAAACTTTCTATATGACAATCCAAGTTGTACTACAAGATTCTACAGTAAAGCAATCTTCACTGATATCCGAGAGAGAAAGAGGGGATGAAGGATAAATTTTTTTTGGCAAAAAGAGAAGTTACTAAATGCAAGGTTATCATCCAAGATGTTATGAAAGACGGCATCTAAGTGAATATATCTGCTAAAGGGGATGAAGGATAAAACTTTTGGCAAAAAGAGTAGTAAATGCAAGGTTAATCCTAGATGTTATGAAAGACGGCATGTAAATCAATATATCTGCTAAATTTTGCGTTCCATCCTTATGGCCAAAATTTGCAACCCTACTCACTTGCCAACTTCAATAACTTAAAGCATGTTTAGGAGATGAAGCAAACGCAAGGTAGCACATAATTAGCATAAAAAGGCTTACCAAGAAAATTAGCCTCAACATCTATCAATCCAAGAAGTAGGTAAAAATACCACTTTGCCTGCATAATTTCCAAAAATACAAAATAAGCAACCATCTAACTACAAAATTAAGTCCCAACTTCATGTTACTTGAGAGCAAAAGTGAGGATCAACATAGTATATTTTAGAAAACCAATAACAAAAAAGGAAAAAGAAAAGAATTATTGTGTAAATTTATATGAAGTCACAAGATATAATTACTTGCGTGATTAAAAGTATAAACAAAAGTAAAGCCAACGTCGCTTTCAAGTATAGCTTGTAAAAGAGCCGACAACAAGGATTAGGACACCGGTTACCATACTAGGACTAAGGTGCCCGAAAGGGGTCCACATACCTATCAATCACAGCCTTCTTGTCTTCTTCTTTCAGATAAGCAGTATATTCCCTACCAAAAAAATAAAACTTATCCAGCTCTTATAGCCCAACTGAAGCCTCCCTTTGAAAGAGATGCAATTGGACCAACTACACTATTGAAGAATTTTTCCTTGCCTAGCTAAGTGTTTGCTTCTTATTGCGGAGATACCAGTTCATATCGAATCGAAGACCAAGAAGATGGGTTCAAAAGTGCCTCCCAACAAGATTGATCCCTTTACTTTGGATCAAGGTTCATGATGGCCTTTTGATTTAGAACTGGAAAAGGAGGAAAAGAAAAGAAATAGCTTATGATGACCATCTATTTGAGATGATAATTTCGTAGATCTAATTCGAATTCTCGTGTTTTTGTTCGCATATGGATTTTGCTTGTCCTATTTTATCTATTTCTATTTGGCCCCGCTACCACAACTGTTCTAATCAGTGGTGCGAAACCCCCGCCCAAACCCCCCTTAGCCAATGATCCAACTACTTCTATTGACTATACAGTCTATGCAGTTGGTTTTGTCGCTTCCGTGGAAGTGACTTAATTACAAGGGTCCCGAGACAGACAATGGCACCAAAAGCATAAATACTACAAGTTTTTCCTCAACTCCAGAGCAGGCTCACTCCTTTGGTCCTAATCTACGCATGTGTAACCTTATTCACTCAGCCCTAAGGCTTTCAAAGCACAGACGAAGGAAGAAATTAATTACTCAAAAGAAGAAGGGAAGCCCCTACTTTTCGAGTCATTCCTACTTAGTAATCATTATCAAACATCCTCAGCGTCTCTATTGCACTAAAGTTGTTTCTGGTGGCTCATCATTCAGCTCCATAGTGATCAGCTCAGCTCGTTTCACGTGTATAGAGAATTATGCCAACAAGATTGAACACGATATACATAACATAAAAAGTGCATAATCATGTAATGTTTATGTTCTCTACTTTCTTATAAGTAAACCAAAAAGGAACCTTAGCTCCCAATTGACAAGATCAAGCATCAGTCCATTTACTTATCATATTTACCAACCATAAATGCACTTTCAACCTTATAAAAGTGCATAACGTGAGCTGTACCGGAAAAGATACAACTGAACAATGTATAAATGAACAAGAAGCAAGGAAAGAAGAAGATATGTATGTCATAGTCATTGAAACAAAGGATGTAAAGAATCTTCGATCTCAGGCCACCAGCGGAATACACATCAATGTCACCTAAATTTAGTTTGTTAACTGAGTATTAATTTGTTCATTAACTATTTTATCATAATAATACTTTTAGCGGAAGACTTCCCTGGAGAGAATTTCTAACCCCCCCCCCCTTCCCCCCCCCCAACACAAAAAAAAAACTCTAGACCATGTAGAAATAGGTCCTGCACTCCTGCTCTAAGTTACACATTATAGCTTTTTCATTAGAATTGCCTAATGATCTTGTTGGAACATGGAAGCTAAATATCACGAAGGGTAATACTATGCGCATTCCTTGCCAGCCATTCTTATGCTAAATGATGAAACACTTCCAACACAAAAGGTGCCTAAATTGTTTGAAACTGCCAATAAACATTATTGTCAATAGCTTTCTCTTTACAATTCATTTTAATTTTGAATAAAAAAAGAAATTGTCTCTATAACTCATTGGTCGCGCACACAGAAGACCACAAAAACGCAAGGGCATAAGATAGGTTTATTCCTAAAAGTCAATTGACCCTCTTGTTTTATATGATGCATTCTTGAATACATAACGACTGCAAAGACAAACAGTCACATATGCACCAAGTTCAGGGTAAGAGACAAAGGCATAAACAAACACAGGTTGCATATTGATGGTTAAAACAAGGATAAAGGAGAAACAGAACATAATAACAATTCCATCACGTAATTGTGTTTTAAGATACTTATCCTTCTCCAGATTTTTTTCCCCCAAATCACCATCTGAGGAGCTGTGGCAGAAATATTGGTCTTGGAGCCAACAGATAAATTTACAGCCTACTCCATCCTTATATTACAGTTCGGATAAAAAAACACAAGGGAGAATAAAAATCCCTTACATACACTTTTGTCAGAGGTCAACAACTTTAAAGCAAACCTAAAAGAATAACTTTTATTACTTCTTTTCCTGTCTCTAGATAATCTCGAATATATTCTTGCTCAAATTCAGTACAAGAGGGTAAGACATTTTCAAAACAACTCTAGCTAGCTCAACAAAGTTTTCAATTTTATAAGTAAAACAAAATTGTTGGTTTCGCAATCAGAGAAGCAACCATTAATCAATTAAAAGAAAAAAGGTTAGCTAGAGTGTATGACAACTAACCTTAAGTGCTTCCCTCCGGTATATCATAATGCCTCCATAGACTACCGCCAAGAGCACATAGTTCAGAAAAGACTGCGAAGTTGGTGCATTAATTCCTAAGATACACAAAAAAACATATCAAAATTAGAGTGCACGATTAAAAAAACACAGTTTTCATACTACTCCCTTTGTTTCAAAATAAGACATATTTTCAATTTCAAGTCAGCTCTAGGAAAAAAATATACATAACAATAAAGTGACATGAGATATATATTTTCAATTTTAGTCCGCTCTAGGAAAAAAAATATACAACTATAAAGAGACATGATGTCTCTTAATTTGACATTATTTTATTATTATAATTTTAGCATTACACCACGACTACTATATTCTTTAGCTAATATTACAGGTACAATCCTTAAAAGTCGTTGATTTAGAAGTATATCTAGTTTTGGAAAAGAGGGAGTAATATCAAATTTATAATGGAAAAGGAAAAAGTAAAACTGTAAACACATGATAATCAACATAAAAAATTGAATATAATCTTAGGATTAAAAATCAAATAAATTATATTGGTAAGGTAGAAAAAAAAATCAAATTCAAATTAGAGCAAGAGAGAGTGAGTAACAATACCTCTCCTGGCAAGCTCAGATGATGAAAAACCAGTGGAAGTTATCAAAAGAGAAAGAATCTGCCCTAACAAAAGACCCAACAATGTTTTTTTTGTACAAAATTCCTTAAAACTAATCATACTCACTTTTCTATCAAACCCTCCAAAATCTGGAAAAATTGAACAAAACCCAATTCACAGAAGAGCAATGTAATTCAGAAAACCCAATTTACAGAACGAAATTTATTTGCAGGGAATGGTGAAAATCCCAAGTTTCTTGCTTTATCAAGCAAGATAAGAAATACCCACTTGAACTTATATAGTCAATTATAAATGGTACTGTTAGAAGAAAAAAATTGTTTTAATTTATTTGTCGTTTACAACTTTTTAGAAGAATAAATTATTTATTTTTTTATATCACTCTTAACTTCTCTCATTGTCCTAAAAAATTTTTTCCTTGTATTAATAGTTTTCAACTTCACATAAAGGGGTAGTGATGAAATTTCATATAAATTTTAATTCTTAAAAATAGTATTAAATGAGTTTCTTAATTCATGTGAATGAAATTAAAAAGACTATTATTATAGAATGGAGATAGTATATAATAAGACTTGAGAGTGACAACGAAATAGACCTTTAAACTGAAACCAAGGGTTATGTTCCCAAAGAAAGTCTTTAGGATTATTTTTCTATCGTCAGCCGTTGATTTTTTGGGCGAGTAAGTCTAATGTAGCATAAAATCGCTCATGCTCCCGCCGTTCAATTTAGAGTTGTGTATAAATATTAAGAAAATAATTATAAATATTAAATATGTTATATCAATTATTTATATTATTTTTGTATTAAAAAAAGAGAGTATTATTTATTAGGCAAAAAATATTAAAAGAACTAAAGTTATATTTATTACTTGAGGTAATATTGGAAACTAAGCAATTAATCCTTACTTAAAATTCTTAAACGACCTATATTTAAGAACAAAAACATTTTTCTATTACGATCTAAGGAACGAAGAGAGTATCGTTTATATACACACTTAAATGCATATTTTGATAGCCCACGATTTACTCTTCACGTGATCAAAATATGCATATTTTTGAACAGGGTAGAGAGTAGAGGAATGATGACAACTAAACCGATATTTTTTGTGTAAAAATAATATTTTTATATATTAAAATAATATTTTTATATGAATTTTTTTATATAAAATTATTTATGTGAAAAAGTATCATGTAAAAATATTAATGTTTTATGTAAAAATATCAGTTACATTGTTGTTTTAGTTGACTTGTTTTGGTTGATTATTATTGCAACATTTGTAGTAGTATTGTATATTGTAAAGTAGTTGGTGTTATATTTTTTTTGGAAGAAAGTAGGGAGAAGTGTTTGGGCGTTCCACACTGAGATTACAAGAGAAAATCGGAGGACAAACATGAAGCATAATTCTTAATGACTGATAACTTGGTGCCAAAATAATATTGGATAGTTGGATTTAGGTGCATTTAAAAGTTTTAAATGGATTAAATATACATTATTTTTTAATTTATTTTTTAACAAATTATTTCAAACATAATGAAGGAAATTGTTCCGTGATTGTTTTCATTTATTGAGATCCCTAATATACATGAGTTACAGAGTAATCAAATGCTAGAAACTAGGAAAGATATTGGTTAAATACAACAGAATAAAGCATATCCTAATATAAAAGATTTACACGTAATATATAATATTTACAAGAATAATTACATATATTCTATTATACCCCCGTAGTCGAAACGGGAGGTTCGCGTATACTGAGACCGTCTCTGAAATCTTGAAATAGAACCAGCGGAAGCCCTTTTGTGAAAATATCAACAATCTGATAGCGCGAAGGGACATGTAAGACGCGTACGTGACCACGAGCCACTTTTTCGCGAACAAACTGAATATCCATCTCGATATGTTTAGTGTGTTGATGCTGAAAAGGATTCTCGAAAAGATATTGGCTGCCTTTACATACGGCAGCGTCAAGGCAGTGCCAAAGGATGGGATCGGCTACCTTTGCATCTTGTGTCGTCTTCTATGCCGTCTCATCCAGTGGGGGGATGATGTGATCAAGCACATTATGAACTCGTGTGTGAACCTTGAAGAGGGCTGCCCAAGAATGATATTGGCTGGAATCATGATCTAACGTAATAGGGATGAGAGATTTGACGTTAGTGAGCAAGATGTAATTTAGGTTGATCGGCCATGATGATGAGGAGGCACGACGGAGCAAAGGGAAGGGAGGAAGAAGAAGACGGCTAGGTAGGATTGAGATAGGTAGGCTTTGATACCATGAAGGAAATTGTTTCGTGATTGTTTTCATTCATTGAGATCCCTAATATACATGAGTTACCAGAATAATCAAATGCTAGAAACTAGGAAAGATATTGGCTAAATACAACATAATAAAGCATATCCTAATATAGAAGATTTACACGTAATATAAAATATTTACAAGAATAATTACATATATTCTATTAAATAACTCATTTAATTTATAAATGTAATTGTAGACTTTTAAACGCAGGCAAATGGTGTTGATTAGTGTTATTAGGCACTTATAGATAAAAATAATTACTGAAGTATGCATTATTTTTTTAACATAAATATCTGACAAATTATTAAAATCATTATTCAAACTAACCCGTTCATTGCACGGATTATCAAATAGTTTAAGTAATAGTAGTGAATTCTTTACTAAATTTGTGTCATAACCAAATTACAATTAATTAAAGTAGGAATTTCAAAATTCAATTGGTATTCCAAAAATATTCTCTCTTTAGATCGACCGGTTATGTCGGCGGTTTTCTAAGTTATAGTACCGATCCATGATATGGTGACGTTTCATACCGTCTTCATTGCTAAGAAAATCGTCGTCATAACTGATCCGTTGACGGATCGGTGCGTTGAAGAATCTCTCTCTTTATATATATATATATAATTTCATTAGTTTTCTAAATAAAAATCTAATAATCTATTATTTATCTTTTGTTTGGTAAATAATAATTTATTATTTATCTTCTTAGAGTTTTGTAAATAAATAATTTTACTCTACGTATTTTATCAAAGAATCTACACTATATATATATATATATATATATATATATATATATATATAATTTAATTTATTACTCTAGCAAAAATATACTACATAATTTGGTGATTATGTTTTTCAAAATCCTTATTAAATATTTCTGTCTACACTGCATATAATTCTAATTTTCTAAATTGGGCCGTACAGTAGACATTATTTTTTCTCTAAAGATAATTGGAGAAAAAATAATGTACACATTATTTTTTTTGGGTGGGTGGGTGGGTGGGTGGGTGGTGTACACATTATTTTTTTGGGTGGGGATGGGGATGGGGATGGGGATGGGGATGGGGGTCGGGGTAAGGGGTGTATACATAATCACATAATATTATTATTTTGGGTTGGGTTGGGTTGGGTTGGGTTGGGGTGGGGTGGAGGGTAAAGGGTATATACATAATCACATAATATTAATGTCAAATCAGACCTTCATGAAACCCATAATCCATAACAATATTAAAATAGTTAATATGATTTTTAACCATAACCATATGGTACCAACCCATATTATTCATATTAAAAATAATTAATATAATTTTAATTCTTAAATAAAATTATAACCATATTTTAAAAACCAAAATTAACTCATAATTATATTTTGTTAGGCCTAGCCGTACTTGATATGGTGGGTTGGCGTTTGATGACTTTCTAAAATATCAAAAAGTTCGTATGTTTCGGAATAACTTCGTGCCTTAATTGGGAATAGACAATGCAATAATAAGGGAAAAAGTTGTACCTTTTAGAGTGATTTATTTATTATATAATATAATGTAAGGAATATAGGAAAAGAAAATTACAGAAAAGTACTTCGTTTGCACGAGCATTGGTTTAAATTTGTTTGCTGAGGACCGTAGACTGAAAAAAAGTAGATTGAAATCCACTTTTGGTAGGTCCAGTTACGTCCTGTCCTCAAAAAAAGACACAAATATATTTTTTAACCAAATTAAAAAATATGTTAAGTAAAAATATATATATATATATATATATATATATATACAGAACCGATCAGGTGAGTACTCCCTTATTTTGTTAAAATAAGGATTTTTTTTTTGTTTTTTTTAAAACAACTAAATTTTTTTTTAATATTTTATGGAACTTATATTTTTCCATAATATAATGTTTTGGGCGTGATTTGAATACCTATACCAAAAAATGGTGGTACAGTCTGCACAGACTGTACAGATCTGCTTTGTTATACTTATCCAAATCACATCCAAAACATTGTATTATGAAAAAATTTCAGTTCCATAAAATATTAAACTTTTTTTTAGTTATTTAAAAAAAACAAAAAAAAAGTCTGTATTTTAACAAAGTAAGAGAGTCCTTACTTGATCCTGACCATATATATATATATATATATATATATTAATTTATTTTTAATGGCTCCACACAATTATATAAAGTAATGATTACTGTTTTTATATGTATTAATGGACCACACATACTTATCATTCATTTTATGTACTTTTAGTCATCATTTTGAATACAAAAAAATTGTACCTTTAATCATCGTTTAAGGAAGGAGGAAATACATATTAGTGTATATATATAATTATTCCTTCTTTTTATTTTATTTTTTATTATGGTAATAATTCTATAATTTTGATTTATAGTTTTGAATATTATTAAAAATTTATGTATTTTTTAATTTAATTATTAAAATATTTCCTTGAATAAAATCCTGCTTCTGCCCTCGGAGATAAAGATGAAAGGGAATCTCTTTTGACAAAATTAAAATAAAAAATATTTATATCTAATTTTTATGTTCACATAGAATTTTTATTAAATAATTTCCTTCTCTACCTACCTGAGTGGAAGAGAGATGCAAATTGAAAGACAGACCCAAGTAATACTAATTTATTGAGAGATCAGCAACACTAGATTGAAGAAGATTAATGAAGTTGATCGAGTCTGATTCAATAATTAATTACTCCACTGGTGATGCTGAGGTCAATGGTGAATAAAAACTCCTTTCAGCAACAACATTGAAAGGAGATAAAAGAGCCTGGCAAATCTATGAGTCTATACAACTGCCGGAGTCACCATGTTAGTTTAAAGATTATAAATTTAAATTATAATATTACGATTAATAGTTTTGAAATTATAATATTATAAATTATAATCTCGGGATTATAATTCTTGTAAATAAATATAAGTGAACTAATAAATGTCTAATTCAGCTTTTGTTTTCTTATAAAAATTTGTATTTTTGTCTAGTTAAATTTTTTAATAGATGATTGACGTGGTAGTGTCACGTACGCGCAAAATTCTAGTTGAAATATTCTTTTAATAACCTTTTACACATCATCTGTGACAAATAAGATTTTTGTAATTTAATTTGAATATTTATTGAATTAAATAAATAAATATTTTTTGATAATTTAATTATTGGGTTAAATAATTAATTGATGAATTTATGGTGGATTGATTTAATTATACGTGTTACATTGATTAAATTAATGTGGAGAATTTCTTATTCAAAAGTATGTATTTAATTGAGCTTATTTGATTAAATGAATTATTTAATAAGAATAGTGTTATTCTAATTAATTTAATAATTAGTCAGAGATTTAATGATTTTATATAATTAATAAATTAGAAATTAATTATGTGACTATGTGATTTAATGTGGAATTATTCTATTTTATTTAATTAAATTAAATAAGATATTTAATTAATCACTTAAATGAGTGTGACATTATTAAACTATATAATAAGAGTTTAATTAAATTAATGGGGAAAGAGTATTTTGGAGATAGCCAAACATGTCCCTAGAGGGAGTTGGCCAGTTAACCCACTAAAGGATTAACTGACCACGACCATCACAGTTGCCAGTATTCACAAGTTATATCAGTTCCTTTCCTTCATTACGTACATTTACTTAGAGAAATACAGAAAGAAAATGGGAGAGAATTTTGAGAGAATTGAATTTGGGAAGGAGATTTGAAGAATTATAGGAGGAATTCCTATCATCTTAACAGAGAAATTAAGGGTAATTCCTTAACCTAACCTTTTAATTTATGTACTTAGAAACTTTTCATGAAAATTGGCTTTTAATTTTTATAATTGAAATTTTCATGAGAAATTGTTGAAGAGTGGTTATAAATTGTTTATATGCATGAATAATCTAGTATATGATGTTTATAAACGATTTTGGGGTGAATTGATTCATGTACTTTGGTTTAAACAGAGGGTTTTTAAATTTATAGTAATAATATATGATTTTGAAGTCAAAATCTGAGTTTTGGTTGATGATTTGTTAGAATAATGGATGTTTATGTTGTTTAATATATATAATTTGCTATATGTGGGTTTAGATCGATGTTTGGTATGAATTGATTCATGGAACCATGTTTTACAAAAGAAATTTGAGTTTTGTTATAAAAAGTACAAAAATGCTGATTTTAGAATCAAAATTAGTGTTCAATCCATGTTGAAATCTTTAAATTGACAATTGATTATGTTAATATGTTTAAAGATGAAAACAACGCATGTTATATGAACTGAATTGGTCAAGAATCGAGTCCGTGGTGTGATGATTCGCTAAGAATGTCTATAATGAGTTTTCTAGCAAGAACAATGAAATTATGTGATTTAATTCGAGTAATTGCGTGATTTAAAGTGTTAAAAACATGTTAATAACATTTTAGGATGTTTATATGAAGTTTATACTTCATAGAAATCACAGTGAAAGTTTAATTTGTATTTAATTAGAATTATTTGGGCTACAAACTGTCAAAATCAAGAACTGTAGAAGTTAAGTATGTGACCCCACCCTGACGGGTTTACCAGGCATTTTACCCCGCCCCGGCATGCATTTACTAGGCATTTACCCCTCGGCGGGGGGTGGTAGAGCCAAACAGTTTTAGTTTTTCTTTATTGTGCAATCCATAACATGTTAATCTAACCTAGTCTAATGGACATGATATTGTGTTGGACATGTAATAAGATGTATTATCAGATTGTTAGCATACAAGAGAGCATACAAGAGATGTAATTGTAAGGTAAATTGATAAGTTGTATTAAGGATAATGTGATATCCATAAGAAGATATATTGATGATCAAATTTAAGATGTGAGACTTCAGTTTTGTAGATGAGATTGATAATAATGGGCAGAACTTAAACTAAGATTAACAAGTTGTATTAAAAGAAGGAACTAAACCTATAAGGTCAATATGAAGGTAACTAATGATTGTTGTGAATTTATGTAATGTGTAGGACGTTAAGGAATTAAATTGTAACTAGACTTGTAGCTTGCGCACGAGGCAAATTTCTAAACCTTACCTCTTTACATTGAGCAAGTTCCTAAACCTTGTTTCTTACATAAAGCACGTTCCTTATTCTATCTTGTTTATTATTGTCTAAGTCAAGATTTCATATTAGATGTTATCATTCTTTAAAAGCATGATTCATGTTATATAATACTTAATCGATTGTATACCTCTTGAATTTTATTATTCAAATTGAATATCAATTGTTGTTGAACCTTGTAAGACTAGCGAACCCATACTGATTCGACTAGTCCATAATTGATGAACGTTCTAAATTCTAGAACCATTGTTGAGCTTATCTAAACCAAACTTCTTTTGGTGCGGACTCTGATGTCAAACTGAGATGAACAACCCTATTATAGGGGATTAATTATGCTTTAGCGCTAAGATATTGTGCAAAGTATGGTACTAAGGGTTGACCCCCCTAAGTACGAGAAGAAGAGTTCATAGTCTTATGACTGTTAAAAGTTTCAAGTGTGACGCCCCCAAAATAGGTCCAATCCACCCAACCTATTCTGAGTCGCCAAATACATGGTACAGAAACAACTACGACATCATTATTACAATTGTCGTGCAAAATACGACAACACATATACTGTGAGTTTAAATATAAATATTGTCTTCTAGACAATATCCACACTCAAATAAAGTCCTCATTATAAATTATTGATACACTATTTTACAAAATAGTGAGAACTACTAAAACAACTATCTTAAACCATCACTCTACACCCCGACTAGTTCCTGCTATATTCTCGCCTCCTGAGAAGAAAAATGGAACAAAAAGGAAAATGGTGAGCTCAACTAGACCAGTAAAGAATATTATGACGAAGATAATGTACAACAAATTATCTTTAGTCTTCAACAGGGAAAAATCTGATAGAATACAATAGACAACAAGTTTTAGATCAACAACTGCAGCGAAAACAACAATTCATTAGAAGAGTTATGTAGAGAATGAAATCTACTATCATCTATGAATTTAAAAGTCCATCATCGATATTTTATCCCTGTAACATCAATCAATATACATCTTGAATCAAATATTAATCTTTGCACTATGGGCCAAAGATATTCATTTGTATCACCAGTTGGTCATGTTCATCTCAACACCTGTTCAGCTTTGCACTACGGGCCAAAGATATTCATCAGAAAATCATTCATCTTTGCACTACAGGCCAAAGATATTCAATTATATCATCATTTAGGACTGAGGATGATGAAAATATTTTAAAGAAAACGAATCCAGTGAGACAAAAGAACAAAGATTAGGGATTCGTACTTTAAACAATTCAAGTTCAAAAAATACTTCTTAATAAACCATAGTGGAGCAGAATTCAAAAATGAAGATCAAAACATAGATCCAATCACAGATAGTAACCATAACAGACAATCTTGGACACAGAAAAGAAAATTTATTTTTTCTGTGAATAGTATCCTATTCGTGAATAGTGCTATATACGTGAATAGTATCGTATACGTGAATAGTGTCATATACGTGAATAGTGTCGTATACGTAAATAGTAACTCCGACACTAAAAGGTAGAAATTCCACAACAAAAATCATTATACTTCATGAATAGTAACGCATAAATAGTAACTCATGAATAATAACATGTGAATTGTAACTCATGAATAGTAACATGTGAATAGTGACATTCCCAAATCCGAGTACTTCAATTCCATGGGATTTGGTGTTCACTGTACAAATATCATCTATCTATCTACCCATAATAAATGTAAACCATGCAATAGATAGAAATAAATCCTCCCCTTATGGGGTTACAACATTTGAATAATAAATACAATCCCAGGTCAAACTAACCTTAAACATCTATACGAAAACATAAACAAATAATAAGTCTTAAACAACATCAAGTCTCGACAATAACATTCTTAAAATTAAATAACAAGTCTTCATCACTTATTAGCTTTGCCCTTGCCTTTGCTAGTAGAAGGCTCGTCGGACCTTTCGTTCTTAACTGCAATGTTTTTATTACGCAAGAGTGAGCACGATTGCCCACAAGTATAATAATACAACAATAAAATAATAACATGCGAGTGAATCAAAAAAAAAACTTCTATAACAAGAAAACTCTACTTTTGAATCAAGAATGAATAACAAGAATCAAAAAAAATTTTGAGGGTCATAAGACCTTGAACTATGTCCTAGGTTGTCAAGTGTTTATACTTGAAACCTTTAACAGTCATAAGACTATAGACTCTTCTTCTCGTACTTAGGGGAATCAACCCTTAGTACCATACTGTGCACAATATCTTAACGCTAAAGCGTAATTAATCCCCTATAACAGGGTTGTTCATCTCAGTTTGATATTAGAGTTCGCACCAAAGGAAGTTTGGTTTGGATCAGCTCAACAATGGTTCTCAAATTTAGAATGTTCATCAACTATGGACTAGTCGAATCAATAAGGGTTTGCTAGTCTTACAAGGTTCAACAATAATTGATATTCAATTTGAATAATAAAGTTCAAGATGTATACAATAGAATAAGTATTGTATAAAAGGAATTATTCTTTAAAGAATGATAACATTCAATATGAAATCTTGACTTGAACAATAATAAACAATATAGAATAAAGAACTTGTTTTATGTAAAGAAACAAGGTTTAGGAACTTGCCTCGTGCGTAGGCTAAACGATTACTACTTCCGTTCACCACAAATCCTACACGCATACCATATGTATTCACGACATTCATTAGTTATATTTTCACTTAATTATTTAATATAAACTCCACTTTATTTAACAAATCATTACCCTTATAATTTAATTACTTAATTAAATTAGAATATTTTCATTTCCTTACTATTATTACGCTCGAATAAATTATTTCATAATAATTTCCATCGAATATTTATTTTATTCTATAAATATTTCAACTAAAATATTTATTTTATTTAATAAATATTTTAATTATAATTTCCATCAAATATTTATTTTATTCCATAAATATTTCAACTAAAATATTTATTTTATTGGATAAATATTTTAATAATAATTTTCATCAAATATTTAATTTATTTGATAAATATTTTAATTATTATTATTATTATTATTATTTTTTATTTTATTATTATTATTTTTTTTGCCCGCCGGAGCGGGGTAATTTAGTTTGGTAACGCCCGTCAGGAGCGGGGTTACCTAGACTCAGTTTCTGCAGTTTTTGCAGTACACTGCCAAATTAGGCCAAAAAAAATCTCTCCCAATTTCAACTATACGTTCTGTGAAGAACACAGAACAGAGCCATAACTTCCAATTTCCTTGTCCAAACATTAATTTAAGCATGCCCATATACTATAATTTATATATGATCATTATCCAACCTTTCTAACATGATTTTAACAAGTTAAAACACATAATTTATAGAATCAAAACATGTAATTTTACTGTTATTGATGTTCTTGAAAGTTTTGAACACAAAACATGAAAATTTACACTAAGGGTTCGTTATAACACCAAATATGTCCATTTGAAGTTTGTTTTCTTCGTTTTAACACGCATAATTATATACATGCATAAAATTTATGAGATAGTATAGGATTGACGTATTAATTTTGTGAGTAAGGGCCATATGGCCATATTTCTCTACTCTGTAATTTTGTAGCAACAATATACGACATATTTTCATGAAACTGATGTTATGGAACCATAATATATAGCATAACATGTTATAAAATATCTTATCACATATATAAACACATAATTATTACTCTTTCCAACTACAGAGATTTTAAAAGAAACTTGAAAGCCATTTTCATGAAAACTTTAATGACGTAAAATAGAAATTGGGTTGAAGAGATTACCCAAAGCGTGGATGAGTAGAGATGAAAATCCCTTTTTCAGATACCACTTCAATCACAGAGTTTCTCATAAAATTCCTCTGAATTCTCTTTGAGCTCTCAAATTTTATTAAAATTAGCATAAGGAAAAAATAAATAATAAGCCTGATGCGTATAAGAACTGGCGTGGTGGTGGTCAGTTACTCAATCATGGGTTAACTGCTCTCAACCCCCACCAAGGCCTTGTTTGTCTATTCATAATAACTCATTCCCATTAATTTGATAAACTTCTTATACTATTGTTTAATATAATATCACGCTCATTTACACAATAAATCTAATATCTTATTTAATTTAATTTAAATAAAATATAATAATTTCTCATTTAATTCATATAGTCACATAATTAAATTTTTCGTTTATTAATTATGTCAAATTTATTAATTCTCTAATTAATTATTAAATTAATTAAAATAATATTAGGCTTATTAAATATTTCTTTTAATTCAATAAGCTCACATAATTATATACTTCGAATAATAAAAATTTTCCATATTAATTTAATAAATATAACACATATAATTAAATTAATCTACCACAACTTCATGAATTAATTATTTAATCTAATAATTAAATCATCAAAAAATATTTATTTAATCCAATAAATATTAAAATTAAATTACAAAATCTCGTTTGTCACATCTTTCCCCCCTTAAAAAGGATTCTGTCCTCAGAATCACGACTCAATTAATTCGACTCGTTATATTTTCCCCCTTACAAAGATTCTGTCCCCAGAATTGCTTACACATAATTTAAGTAAATAAATGAGGATAATTCTTCATCATATTATCTTCGAGTTCCCACGTAGCTTCTTCAGCATTGTGGTTCCTCCAAATTACCTTAACAGAAGGTATTACTTTATTTCTTAAAACTTGCTCTTTTCTGTCGACAATTTGAACTGGAATTTCTTCGTAAGATAAATCTTTTTCGAAATGTAGGGGTTCATATTCAATCACGTGCTTGTAATCGGGTTTGTAGGGTCGTAGAACTGAAACATGGAAGACATTGTGGACATTCTTGAGTGCTGGAGGTAAAGCTACCTCATACGCAACTTCTATGATCCTTCGCAGTACCTCAAAGGGTCCAATGAATCTTGGGCTTAATTTCCCTTTCTTTCTGAACCTGATCTTTTCCTTCCAGAGAGAGACCTTTAAGAACACATAACTACCCGATTCAAACTCAACAATTTTACGGTGTGGATCGGCGTATTTCTTTTGCCTATCTTGAGCTACTATTAGTCTTGTTCGGATCACTTTGACTATTTCTGCTGTCTGCTGAACCAATTCTGGGCCTAGTAATTGTCTTTCACCAACTTCATCCTAGTGTAGCGGAGTTTTGCACTTTCTGCCGTATAACGCTTCATAAGGCGGCATGCCAATACCAGCGTGGTAACTGTTATTATAGCCGAACTCTACAATCAGTAGATGATCATCCCAATTTCCTTTAAAGTCCATTATACAAGCTCTTAACATGTCTTCTAATGTCTGAATTATTCTTTCACTCTGTCCATCTATCTGAGGGTGATATGTCGTACTCATTCGCAACTGTGTACCCATGCATTCCTGTAGACATTTCTAGAAGTTCGATGTAAAGTGCGGATCCCTATCGGAAACAATTGACACCGGAACTCCATGCCTCGAAACAATCTCTTTCACATATATCCTTCCCAACTGATCTAAGTTGAATCTTATTTTGGTCAGATGGAAATGTGCGGATTTCGTCAATCTGTCAATAATAACCTATACTGTATTGTAGCCTTTCTGAGTTATCGGTAGGACAACCACGAAATCTATCGTAATATGTTCCCATTTCCATTCTAGAATTTCTAAAGGTTGTAGTAACCCACTCGGCCTCTGATGTTCTGCATTCACTTTCTGACATGTCAGACACTTGGCAACACACTCTACAACCTCTCGTTTCAAATTTGGCCACCAAAAGTGTTGTCGAAGATCTTGCTACATCTTAGTATTACCAGGGTGAATCGAATATCGTGAGCTATGAGCCTCATTCAAAATGTCTTCCTTAATCTCTGGCACTGGCGGTACCCAAATTCTGCTCTCAAATCTTAGTAGTCCCTCACTATCTATTTTGAATCTTGGTTCAGTCCCTTCAGATATTTTCTTTTTCACTTTTTCACATTCTTCGTCTTGAAGTTGAGCTTCCTTAATTTTATCCAATAAAGTTGTTCCAGCTTGTATTTGGAACAGCTTCTCGTCTATCTCCATAGGATACCTCACTTTCAATTCCAGTTTTTCCATTGCTGAAATTAGCTCCTCTTGAGCAGTCAACATCATTAATTTCTCCTGACCCTTTCTATTTAAGGCGTTGGCAACCACATTTGCCTTATCCGGAGGGTATAAAATCTCACAATCATAGTCCTTAATTAACTCCAACCACCTTCTTTGGCGCATATTCAAATCCTTCTGTGTAAAAATATATTTCAGACCCTTGTGGTCTGTGTATATTTCAAACTTATCCCCATAGAGATAGTGTCCAGATCTTCAAAGCGAATACCACCGCAGCTAACTCCAAGTTGTGGATCGGATACCCCTTCTCACAATCCTTCAATTGTCGTGACGCATACGCAATGACTCTGTCCTTTTGCATAAGCACACAGCCAAGTCCTTTATGCGATGCATCACTATAAACCACAAAATTTCTTGTGTCATCTGGAAGAGATAACACAGGTGTCGAACTCAGCCTCTTTTTAAGCTCTTGGAAACTTTCCTCACACTTCTCCGTCCAAACGAATTTCACCGATTTCCTAGTCAAATTTGTCAACAGAGTCGCGATCTTGGAAAAGTCCTGAATGAATCTCCTATAATAACCTTCCAATCCAAGAAAACTTCTTACCTCCGATGGTGTCTTCGGCTGATCCCAGTTAATCACAGCTTCGACTTTGGAGCGATCCACCGAAATTCCGTCCTTATCGATCACATGTCCAAGAAATTGTACTCTTTCAATCCATAATTCACATTTCAAAAATTTTGCATACAACTTCTCTCTTCTCAACGCCTCTAACGTTGCCTTCAAATGTTCTTCATGTTCTTCCTTGGATTTTGAGTATACCAAAATGTCATCGATAAAGACCACTATGAATTTGTCCAAAAATTGTTTAAATACCTTGTTTATCGGGTCCATAAACGCTGCAGGAGCATTTGTTAGACCAAATGACATTACCAAAAAATCATAGTGATCATACCGAGTCCTAAATGCTATCTTCGGCACATCCTCTGGCCTCACCTTCAGTTGATGATAACCACTCCTTAAGTCTATCTTTGAATAAATATCTTGCACCTTTCAATTGATCAAACAAATCGTCAATCCTTGTTAATGGATATCTATTCTTAATTATGACCTTATTTAGTTCTCTGTAATCGATGCAAAGCCGCATCATCCCGTCCTTCTTCTTCACGAATAACATCGGCGCTCCCCATGGCGATACACTCGGTTGGATATACTTTTTGTCCAGTAACTCTTGCAGTTGTACCATCAATTCTTTCATCTCTACCGGGGCCATCCGGTACGGTGCTTTCGATATTGGAGCCTTTTTTAGCACCAAATCTATCATAAACTCAACCTCTCTGTCTGGCGGGAGTCCTGGTAGATCATTTGGAAATACGTCTGTGAAGTCCCTCACTATTGGTATCTCCTCTAGTTTTGAGTTCTCTTTACGACTGTCGACTATGTAAGCTAAATATCCTGCACAACCTAGTCTTAACAGCTTCCTAGCCTGCATTATCGTCAGATAACTCGCTTGTCTAGGCGACTTGCTGCCATAAAACACAACCTTTGACAGATTCATAAGGTTAATACGCTTCTTTTGGCAATTAATTACAACCCTATAATTGAATAGCCAATCCATTCCCAAGTTAACGTCAAATTCACCAATTTTGATAGGGATAAGGTCTACGTTCATAATGTTACTCTTAATATCCTCCCTACAGTTCTTGTGTATGTATTTAACAAGGATCACTTCTCTATTCGTAATTTCTATGTTTATGGGGTATTCTAACTCATCCTTAGGCAATTCTAAGTTCTTAGCAAAGTCATCGGATATAAATGAACAAGTAGCACCCGAATCAAATAATACATAAGCATTAACTTTATTAATCGGAATGATACCTGACACCACATCGTGAGACTGCACAACATCCTGCACTGTCATGTTAAGTGTCCTGGCGGTCGGTCGGTTGGTTGCGGTTGGTCCCGTGATAGTTAAAGCACTTCCACTGTTGTTTCCTATGTTCCCTCTTGATCCTGCCCCTCCAGATCCCTTCTTGGTACATTCCCTTGCCAGATGGTTCTTTGAGTCGCAAGTGAAGCAGACGCCTTTCTTTGGGTTAGGACAGTTAGGTGCTATGTGGCCTTCTTGACCACAATTGTAGCACACACGTTTTCCCTTCATGGAAACCCCCAGGTGAGCTTTTCTGCAGGTCGAGCATGCTTCGATTCTCTTCTTTTGACCTCCTTGCTGATTTCCAGTTGATGAGTTATCAGACCACTTTCTCTTCTGATTATTACTACCTCCCATGCTACTTCCACCAGTCTTGTTAATTCCTTTATTTTTACTTTTTTTCTTCTTCTGATCCTGATTATATTTAGTTACCGCATCGCTTCCACCTTCAGCGAGTATGACCTTCTCTAACACCCCAGCAAAAGTGTTCAATTGGAACATTGACACATTGCTATACAACCAGGGCTTCAGTCCCTGCTCACAACGTCTTACCTTTCTCTCGTCAGTATGCACTTGATATGTGGTGAACCTAGCCAACTCGTTGAATCTTGTCGCATAGTCTGATACGGACATATTCCCCTATTTCAGTTCTAGAAATTGGACCTCCATTTGGTTCTACGAGTTGGTCAGAAAATACATCTCGAAGAACATCTCCTTGAACCTCTCCCAGGTAATCACACCTTCTTTATTTGCTTGCCACCAATAATTGGCTTAGGCTTTTAGCATAAATATTGCGTAGGTATTTTTCTGGTCCTCTCTGACTTTGGCGACGTCAAAAACTTTCTCCATCTCCATAACCCAGGTTTGAGCTTTTATTGGGTTCATGGAGCCTTTAAACTCTGGCGGTCCCACCGCCTTGAAATCCTTGAACGATATATTTGATGGGGCTTGAGGTTGATTGTTAATTTCCCCAGCCAGTAAATTCACCAACTATTGAACGGGGTCAGCATTGGTGTTGTTGTTGTTGTTATTCGTTGACCCTTCCTGAACTGGTCGATGATTTGGTCGTCTTCTTGGTGACATATTTCTGTTAAGAATATACGCTTATTAAGTCTTTATTCAATCCCTTAAACATTTAAGGCTTAACTAAAACATTTAATCATAATCACTTAACTCATTATATCAATAAACTCTGATATTTATTCAAATTGAAAGTTTTAACATCAAACGATAGCATCACTGCTATTTACATCGACTATCCCGAGATAAAGAATCTACAGGATTTAAAACATTAAAATATTCCTTTGTTCATAAATACATCAGATTTAACATATTTAACTACCAGATAGGTTTTCACATAATTAAACTAATCCCATCACTGTCTGTTAAGGCGCTGAATAGCCTTGCCACGTTCCTCTTCCATGATGCAGAACATCGTCCTGCGATCTAGCATATACGACGGTAGTCCTTCGAACTGAATTGAGTATCTCATAACTCGATCCTGGACCTCATCAATTGCATTTTGAAGTGTAGAGTACGTCTCCCCAAGTCCTCTTCTGCAAGATCAGCACGACATGACTCTCTTACCCAACCCTCCTCTGCTATGGTCAGCCTTTCTGAGCTCTCTTTTAGTTCCTTCTTCAACTTCTCTATTTCTTCAGACTTCTCCTTGGTTTGACCCTTCTAGTGAACAAAATCCCACTCCACGTTTCCCAAACGTGTGTGAAGAGTCACAATCTCCCTATCCTTTTGCTCGATGGTGATCTCCTGAATAACCGTCCGCTCCTTCAGCTCCTGAACAGTGTCTTGTAACTCTATGTTACAATCATAAAGCGCATCATACATCTCAGCATCAATGGAGTTCAGTGGGAACTCCTCTTCTTCCTCAGGATCCTCTTCTGGATCAGTTTCAGGCTCATGTTCCTGACCAACAATAGTGATCAACGGAGATGGCTCTCTCTGTACCAACTGCTCCCTGACAACATGAATGTATCGGGGCTTCTCCTCTGTAGGTACTTGGGGTTCCTCCTCCCCAGCTCGACTAGCTCCTCCAACATCCGACATCCTGACAACACAATTTTAAGTTTTAGTTACTAATCCAAACTAGCGAGCACATAATTTAACACATAAACAAATAAAGTTTGATAGAATACAATATACAACAAGTTTTAGATCAACAACTGCAGCGGAAACAATAATTCATTAGAAGAGTTAAGTAGAGAATGAAATCTACTATCATCTATGAATTTAAAAGTCTATCATTGATATTTTATCCCTGTAACATCAATCAATATACATCTTGAATCAAATATTCATCTTTGCACTACGGGCTAAATATATTCATTTATATCACCAGCTGGTCATGTTCATCTCAACACATGTTCATCTTTGCACTACGGGCCAAAGATATTCATCAGAAAATCATTCATCTTTGCACTACAGGCCAAAGATATTCAATTATGTCATCATTTAGGACTGAGGATGATGAAAAATATTTTAAAGAAAATAAATCTAGTGAGACAAAAGAACAAAGATTAGGGATTCATACTTTAAACAATTCAAGTTCAAAAATACTTCTTAATAAACCATAGTGGAGCAGAATTCAAAAATGAAGATCAAAACATAGATCCAATCAAAGATAGTAACCATAACAGACAATCTTGGACACAGAAGAGAAAATTTAATTTTTCTGTGAATAGTGTCGTATACGTGAATAGTGTCGTATACGTGAATAGTAACTCCGACACTAAAAGGTAGAAATTCTACAAAAAAAATCATCATACTTCGTGAATAGTAACTCGTGAATAGTAACTCATGAATAGTAACTGTGACACCCCCAAATTCGGGTACTTCAATTCCACGGGATTTGGTGTTCACTGTACAAATATCATCTATCTATCTACCCATAATAAATGCAAACCATGCAATAGATAGAAATAAATCCTCCCCTTACGGGGTTACAACATCTGAATAATAAATACAATCCTAGGTCAAACTAACCTTAAACATCTATGCGAAAACATAAACAAATAATAAGTCTTAAACAACATCAAGTCTCGACAATAACATTCTTAAAATTAAATAACAAGTCTTCATCACTTATTAGCTTTGCCCTTGCCTTTGCTAGTAGAAGGCTCGTCGGACATTTCGTTCTTAACTGCAATGTTTTTATTACGCAAGAGTGAGCACGATTGCCCACAAGTATAATAATACAACAATAAAATAATAACATGCGAGTGAATCAAAAAAAAAACTTCTATAACAAGAAAACTCTACTTTTGAATCAAGAATGAATAACAAGAATCAAAAGAAATTTTGAGGGTCATAAGACCTTGAACTATGTCCTAGGTTGTCAAGTGTTTATACTTGAAACCTTTAACAGTCATAAGACTATAGACTCTTCTTCTCGTACTTAGGGGATCAACTCTTAATACCATACTGTGCACAATATCTTAACGCTAAAGCGTAATTAATCCCCTATAACAGGGTTGTTCATCTCAGTTTGACATTAGAGTTCGCACCAAAGGAAGTTTGGTTTGGATCAGCTCAACAATGGTTCTCAAATTTAGAATGTTCATCAACTATGGACTAGTCGAATCAATAAAGGTTTGCTAGTCTTACAAGGTTCAATAATAATTGATATTCAATTTGAATAATAAAGTTCAAGATGTATACAATAGAATAAGTATTGTATAAAAGGAATTATTCTTTAAAGAATGATAACATTCAATATGAAATCTTGACTTGAACAATAATAAACAATATAGAATAAAGAACTTGTTTTATGTAAAGAAACAAGGTTTAGGAACTTGCCTCGTGCGTAGGCTAAACGATTACTACTTCCGTTCACCACAAATCCTACACGCATACCATATGTATTCACGACATTCATTAGTTATATTTTCACTTAATTATTTAATATAAACTCCACTTTATTTAACAAATCATTACCCTTATAATTTAATTACTTAATTAAATTAGAATATTTTCATTTCCTTACTATTATTACGCTCGAATAAATTATTTCATAATAATTTCCATCGAATATTTATTTTATTCCATAAATATTTCTACTAAAATATTTATTTTATTTAATAAATATTTTAATAATAATTTCCATCAAATATTTATTTTATTCCATAAATATTTCAACTAAAATATTTATTTTATTGGATAAATATTTTAATAATAATTTCCATCAAATATTTATTTTATTCCATAAATATTTCAACTAAAATATTTATTTTATTTGATAAATATTTTAATTATTATTATTATTTTTTTTATTTTATTATTATTATTTGTTTTTGCTCGCTGTAGCGGGGTAATTTAGTTTGGTAACGCCCGTCGGGAGCGAGGTTACCTAGACTCAGTTTCTACAGTTTTTGCAGTACACTACCAAATTAGGCAAAGAAAAATCTCTCCCAATTTCAATTATACGTTCTGTGAAGAACACAGAACAGAGCCATAGCTTCCAATTTCCTTGTCCATACATTAATTTAAGTATACCCATATACTATAATTCATATATGATCATTATCCAATCTTTCTAACATGATTTTAACAAGTTAAAACACATAATTTATAGAATCAAAACATGTAATTTACGGTTCTTGATGTTCTTGAAAGTTTTGAACACAAAACATGAAAATTAACACTAAGGGTTCGTTATAACACCAAATATGTCCATTCAAAGTTTGTTTTCTTCGTTTTAACATGCATAATTATATACACGCATAAAATTTATGAGATAATATATGATTGACATATTAATTTTGTGAGTAAGGGCTATATGGCAATATTTCTCTACTCTGTAATTTTGTAGCAACAATATATGACGTATTTTCATGAAACTGATGCTATGGAACCATAATATATAGCACAACACGTTATAAAACATCTTATCACATATATAAACACATAATTATTACTCTTTCCAACTACAGAGATTTTAACAGAAACTTGAAAGCCATTTTCATGAAAACTTTAATGACGTAAAATAGAAATTGGGTTGAAGAGATTACCCAAAGCGTGGATGAGTAGAGATGAAAATCCCTTTTTCAGATACTACTTCAATCATAGAGTTTCTCACAAAATTCCTCTGAATTCTCTCTGAGCTCTCAAATTTTATTAAAATTAGCATACATGAAAAATAAATAATAAACCTGATGCGTATAAGAGATGGCGTGGTGGTGGTCAGTTACTCAATCATGGTTTAACTGCCCTCAACCCCCACCAAGGCCTTGTTTGGCTATTCATAATAACTCATTCCCATTAATTTGATAAACTTCTTATACTATAATTTAATATAATGTCACGCTCATTTACAAAATAAATCTAATATCTTATTCAATTTAATTTAAATATAATATAATAATTTCTTATTTAATTCATATAGTCACATAATTAAAATTTTCATTTATTAATTATGTCAAATTTATTAATTCTTTAATTAATTATTAAATTAATTAAAATAATATTAGGCTTATTATGTAAGACCCCAACTTTTAGGAATAAAAATGAATTTCCTATAAATATCATTTTTTTAATATTATAGAGTGAATGTGATATAATGTTATAGTTGTGGGTAATATTTATAAATTTTGCAAAGTATGCAAGTTGTTATATAATATTCGATTGGTCGGGGAATATTCGTTGTAACAGGGAATATTCGTACGACGACACAATCATTCGTGGACCCCACAATGAAATTATTATCGGATTGAGAAAACGATAAAACTATAAGGAAGTTTTACCGTTAACTGTTGAAACACCCGGTGTTAAAAATACAGTAATATGCGTGGTTTCATAGTAGCACACGGTATTGATTATTGATGCATACGTAAGAAGTCACTCAGTTTTGTTCAATTATTACTACAGTAATTGTTGCATAGTATCTCACGTTATTTGATTCAATTATTATCGATATTTTATATATTATTTAATCAATAATTGAGATAACATAGTTATTAATATTATTATTTGCAATATTAACGATGTCTATAAGTTCTGTCAAGGAGAGGTTTAATCACCTAATTGCGCGTCAAGAGGGAGAAATCCTTATTGGAAAGCCCCCTCTTTCTTGGGAATGACCTGGTCGATTAATAATGTGAATTATACTAATGATGATGAAGTTTGTTTTATTATTATTATAAATATAATAAAACAGAATACTTTTTATAAAGTTTTTGTTTTATTTGATTATAAATAGAATATAATATATTTTATTATGCATAGTATTTGCATAGTGCCTGTATAGTGTTTGTATAGTAAATTTTTTTTATATAAAATAGAATACTTTTATAAATTTATTTGTTTTATTAGATTATAAATAGAATATATTATATTTTATTATGCATAGTGTTTGTATAATGCCTGCATAGTATTTGCATAGTAAAATCTTTTTATATAAAACAGAATACTTTTATAAAGTTATTTATTTTATTAGATGTTAAATAATATATATATATATATATATATATATTATAAGTAGAATATATTATATTTTATTGCATATTATCCTTTCCATTCTCCTATAAATAGGATGCTTAGTTAGAATTGAAAACACACCAGAAATTCAAAGAATTCTTCTTCTATAATCTTGAGCGTATTTCTTTAGAGTTTTAAGAAGCTTTGAGCGTAGAAAACAGTATAAGTTTTCTTCAAGAATATCCTCACCCTACCAGCCGGAATACTCTTCTTTCTAAGGTAAGGGGTATTATTTCTTTCGTATTCATGAAGAAAATTATTTTCTTTCAAATACTCGTAAGAGCTATTATTCCATTCTTTATTATTATGTTGGAATAACCTATCTATACGAAGTACCACATCCATGGTGAAATTCTTTTGTAATTCCATTCTTTATTATTCTGTTGGAATAACCTGTCTGTGCGGTCTATCGCATGTCTGGTGAATTCTGTTGTTATTCCATTCTTTATTATTCTGTTGGAATATCTTATCTGTACGGATTACACATGACTTGGTTCCATTCTTTATTATTGTAAGACCCCAACTTTTTATAAATAAAATCGAATTTCCTCTAATGATTATTCTAGATTAATAAGGTGGTAATTTGATATAATACTTTGGTTATGGGTGAAATGTGCAAAGTTTAAAAAATAAGCAAGTGGTTATAAAATATTCATTATTGTCGGGGAATATTCGTTTGGTCGTGGAATATTCTTTTTGTCGGGAATCTCCGTACGAATGCGCAGTCATTTGTGGGCCCATAACGAAAAATGGTTGGATGAAAGAAAACGACAAAGATTGAGTTTTATAAATAACGACGTAAATTGTTACCGTTAACACTGTTGGGTTACCTGGTGGTTAAAATACAGTAATATGCATGATTGCACAGTAGCACACGGTATTGCACAGTATTGTTGAATTATTGATTCGTACGTAAGAAGGCACTACTCAATAATTGTTACAGTAATTACTGTTCATTATTTTATTTTATTGATTCAATAATTGCTGCGTTGATATTTATATTATTATTGTTTCAATAATTATCACTGCACAATATTTTCCATTATCAGATCAATAATTCATATTATTTGAATAATATTATCAGATAACATTATTGGCAATGTCTATAAAGTTCTGTCTAAGGAGAGGTTTGGTCACCTAATTGCGCGCCAGTAAGGAGAAATCCTTATTGGAAAGCCCCCTCTATCCTGGGAACAGCCTGGTTGTCAGTACTGTGATTCTGTAATATTATTTTTGAATAATTAATTATTAATTATTATGATAAAAAAAATATTCATTTTATGTGGATATAGATGGAGAAAATTTTTAATGTGACAATTGTTGAAAATTAATATTTTATCTTTTTCTGATAAAATAATTCATTCAAATATATTATTTTAATAATATATTGATGGTGATATTTTTACAATGAATGTGAGATATATGAGTATATGAGGAGGAAGAGTATTTTTGTGGCATTAAATGTTTAACACATGTTTTGTGTGTTGGTGGACACAATTCTTGACCGAAAATTGATTATTGACTGTAAAATCGCCCGTTTGTGGATTTCGGATAATTTCTATTTGGAATTTGGAAAAATTTTCTTCTGCAAAGTTGTAGAGAATGGAATTTCCTATGAAAAGTCACGAGTTTTGAATTTTTCTTACAAAGGGGCTATTTATTGTGAATTATTGAAGTTCTGAATTTCTGAAATAATTGATTTTTAGAAGTTTTAATTATTATTTTGAAGAAAAACATTTTCTTGCTTGGTGGGCTACATTAAACATGTGGAAGGTGGCTGATTTCTTTGGTCAAAATGGTGGGCTAAGGAAAATTATATAAATAAATTAATATTTTATTAATTTAGACTCCTTTGGCGTTCTAGCATTTTCCTATAAATAGAGGGCTAAGTTAGAATTTAAAATCACTCCAGAAACAAGTTTTCTCTCTTTTTCTCTCTATATTATCGAGCGTATACTTTGAGTGTTGCTATACGGTGCGAGTTTCTGTCAGCACTATACCGAAATTCAGTCAGAAGTACGGTTATTTTGAGGTAAGGGATATTATTTTCTTCTTAAATGATATTATCTTCTTTAATATCATTATGCCGAAATATTGTTCTGAACTTTTTATCAATTTAAAACTTTTTCATGTCAAAGTTACTATTCATGAATTACTATTCACGAGTTGCTATTTATGAGTTACTATTCACGAGTACTATTCACAAAGCGTGATGATATTTTTTGTGAAATTTCTATCTTTTGGTGTCGGAGTTACTATTCACGTGTACGACACTATTCACGTGTACGACACTATTCACGAATACGGCACTATTCACTGAAAAATGAAAATTTTCTTTTTGTCCAAGATGTCTATTTTGGCTACTATCTTTGATTGTATCCATGTTTTGATCGTTATTTTTGAATTCTACTTCAAAATTGGTTATTATGGCGTATTATTGATCTTGGATGAAACTGTTATACGAATTCCTAATATTTGTTCTTCTATCTCACTGGATTCGTTCTTAAAAATATTTTTCATCATCCTCAGTCCTTAATGATGATATTATTGAATATGTTTGGCCTGTAGTGCAAAGATAAATGATTAAACTTATGAATCTCTTTGGCCCATAGTGCAAAGATGAACAGGTGTTGAGATGAACATGACCAATTGGTGATACAAATGAATATCTTTGGTCTGTAGTGCAAAGATGATTAAAGATGTATATTGATTTTTGTTACAGGGATGAAATATTGATGATGGACTTTTAAATCTTAGAAGACAGTAGAATTCATTCTCTATGTGACTCTTCTTATGGATTGTTGTTTCCGCTGTATTTGTTGATCTAAAACTTGTTGTCTATTATATTTTATCAGATTTTTCCCTGTTGAAGACTAACGATAATTTGTTGTATATTATCTTAGTCATAGTATTCTTTACTGGGCTAGTTGAGCTCACCCTTTCCTTTTTGTTCCATTTTTCTTTTCAGGAGCTGAGAATATAGCAGGATCGAGTCGGGGGTATGGAGTGATGGTTCTAGTAAGATGTTTTAGCAGTCCTCACTATTTCTATAAAATAGTTTTTGAATAATTATAATGAGGACTTATTTGCGTGTGGATATTGTCTAGAAGATAATATTTGTATTTAAACTCACAGTATGTATTGTCGTATTTCACACGACATTTGTATTATTGAAGTTGTAGTTTGCTTTATGTACCATGTATTTGGCGACTCAGAATGGGTGTTGTATACCTATTTTGGGGGCGTCACAATTATTCTGTTGGAATATCCTGTTTGTGAGGATTACGCATGACCTCATTCCATTCTTTATTATTCTGTTGGAATATCCTGTCTGTGCGGATTACGCATGACCTGGTTCCATTCTTTATTATTCTGTTGGAATAACATGTCTATGTGGATTACAGCATGCATGGTGAATGATCCTTTGTATTCATTCTTTATTAAATTATGGAAATGATCTGTCTACGTGGATTACCGCATGGCGGGCGAAAATCCATTTGCAGTTTCATATATTCTATTATACTCAGTTGGTTAAAGTTTTGGCTTCTATACTCCATGAAATTAGTAGAATATCCTGGATATTTGTTCTTCATCCAGTATCTTTTCATGGAAATATTCTTCTGAGCATTCTTAAATTTTACTCCACAAAGCAGTATCATGTTGACAATTTGGACATTATTGAGTTCAGGATAAATTATCTTATAAATCTTTAAAATTTATTCTTGAACTTTTTTATTGAATTAGTATGTCATTGTCATCATGTTCATGTTTATATTATGTTGAAAGTCATCTGTGGCCTGTAGTGCATAGATGGACTTGGTATGATTATGACCAGGGATTATTCGGTATAATCATGACCGTAATGTTATAAATGATGTGGTAAAAGTCCTCATTGGCCCGTAGTGTATTGATGGACAGTTGTTGGCATGATCATGACCATTGATGAAAACACGAATATCCTTGGGCCATAGTGTATAGATAAATTGTGGTCGTGATACTAATGAATATCCTTGGCCGTGGTGCAGGGATGATGTGGATTATTTATTGAGCTGAGTCTCAGCGATAAAAGTGATGAAAAACCTTTTAAATCATAGAAGATAGTAGATTTTATTCTCTACTCGACTCTTCTAATGGAATGCTTGTTCCACTACAGTTAAACTTGATGTTTGTTATATTGTATCAGTTTAACACTGTTAAAGGCTAACGATAATTTATTCTACATTATCTTAGTCATAATATTTCTTACTAGGCTAATTGAGCTCACCCCTTTTGCTTTCATTGTTCTCTTTAGGAAATGAGAACGTAGCAGGGACTAGCCGGGGAACGGAGTGACCCGTTCAGATGATAGCATTAATAGTCCTCACTATTCTATGAAATAGTGTGATAATAAATGTATTGAGGACTTATTTTGAGTTTGAATACTGTCTTGAAGATAATATTTGTATGAAAACTCACAGCTCATGTTGTATATTTAAGGTTGTAATTGTATTATGTACCATGTATTTGGCTACTCAAAATAAGTGATGTATACCTATTTTTGGGGGTTCACAGTTGGTATCAAAGCTTAGGGATATGTTCCCTGGCTGAGATGTGAGACAAGAACTAAAAGGGGATAGACGGGGAATTCCTTCGCTAGTATGACCTACTTAAGTTTATTTGGTATTTAATTGGTCGGTCAGAGTATAGGGATAATATGCGATATGTTAATTAATCCTTATTTTGTGGCAGTATTTGAAAATGACATCCGAGAATGTTGAGAATAACAATGGAGCACAGGAGACCGTTGAGTCTCACAGATCAATCCTCATGCAAACAAAAACACTTACCAAATGATGAACGATGGAATATTCAGAGGCTTTATACAATTCATGCAACATCAGGCAAGAGCTGGCTCCTGTACAAAATGCAGGTGGAATACTGGCAACACTCGGACGGTCACCGCTAAGCAGTTCAAGGAACTGGGACCACCAGAGTTTTTTGTAGAGCCAAAACCACCTTAAGGCGGAGACGTGGATAAAGCAGATCTACAAGATATTGATATCTTGGGATGTCTTCGAGGAGCAAAAGGTTCCTTTTTCCACCTTATATTGCGAGCAGAGGCAGATTACTGGTGGAAATCTGTAAAACTTACTCAACCTGCCGCACTGAAGATAACTTGGGAGAAGTTCCAAGAATTGTTCACGACAAGTACTTTCTCGAAAGTATTCGTCCCATGAAAGAGGTAGAGTTCATTAAGCTGGAGCAAAATAACATGATCGTGTCGTAGTACGAAGCCAGTTTGCCGAGTTGTCCCGATTTTCGTCCATTTGGTGATAATGAGGAGAGACTGACGGTGCATGTTTCTAAGAGGTTTGAAACCTGAGATACCTGATATCTTATCTCTCATAAACTGTGTTTGTATTTAGATGTTGTTAATAGGGCTCAATTATTTGAGCGTGATAATGAGTCAACCCAACAAAAAGAGAGCAACCAGAAAAATGATAATACCAGTGATAACAGTCATCAAAGCAATGACAATAATCATGGAGGGAATCAACATGTCAGAAATGGTAACCACTTTGGTGGTAATCATGACCAAAACAAGAATGGACATTTCAAGAAGAGGAGATTCAAAATGGTTGAAAGACGTCAGCATCAGCACCCGTTGTTAAGGAAGAGAGAAACCTATCATATGCTTTAGATGCGGAAATGAGGGACACATAATTCAAATTGTGTGCAGCAGTCCAAAAAGTGTTACAATTGTGGAAGAAGGTCACCTAGCTCGATTTTGTCGTTCAGGGAGGGCAAGTTTCAGCTGGGATGGAGGCACCAAAGGCCGTCCCAGATAAGTCAAAGCCGATAGTTCAAGGGAGAGCATTTGTTGTGACTTTCCAGAAAGCAAGGGACCTGAACGAGGTCATCACGGGTAAGCTTATCATAAATTCTAGCGAAGTATATACCTTATTTGATACCGGTTCTATCCATTTTTATTTCTCCTACTTGCGCTCAACGTTTAAATTTGACTCCGAGAAATTAGACTTTGACTTATCTGTTGAAACTCCGTTGGGGAAACCTTCATTACATCCATTGTTATAAGTCTTGTTTAGTTCAAATCGGGACCGCACGATACCTATCGATCTATTTCTTTGAAAATACTTGCATTAATGTGATTCTAGGATTGATTGGTTAACTACTCATCATGCAAAAATTAATTTTTCATAAGGTTGTTAGCTTTCATATTCCTAACCAACCTATTATACGAATTCAAGCAACCAAACCATTAAAATCATCACTGTCATCTCAAGCCATAA